>PISW01003167.1:0-18492 GCA_004023785.1 Mungos mungo
GAAAAACGATAAAATACCTGGGAATAAACCTAACCAAAGATGTAAAAGACCTGTATGCTGAAAACTATAGAAGACTTATGAAGGAAATTGAAGAAGACACAAAGAAATGGAAAAACATTCCGTGCTCATGGATTGGAAGAATAAACATTGTGAAAATGTCATTATTACCCAAAGCAATTTACACATTCAATGCAATCCCTATCAAAGTTGCACCAGCATTCTTCTCAAAGCTAGAACAAACTATCTTAAAATTCATATGGAACCACAAAAGACCCCGAATAGCCAAAGTAATATTGAAGAAGAAAACGAAAACGGGAGGCATCACAACCCAGACTTTAGCCTCTACTACAAAGCTGTCATCATCAAGACAGTATGGTACTGGCACAAAAACAGACACATGGACCAATGGAATAGAATAGAGAACCCAGAACTGGACCCACAAGTATATGGCCAATTAATCTTTGACAAAGCAGGAAAGAGTGTCCAATGGAAAAAAGACAGCCTCCTAAATGTTTATTTTTGATAGAGATTGAGAGTGAGCATATGCACAAGTAAGTGGGGGATGGGTGGGGGTGGGTATACAAGGATCCAAAGTGGGCTCTGTGCTGACAAGAGTGAGCCCAGTACAGGGGTTGAACTCACGAACTGTGAGATCATGACTTGAGCTCAAGTTGGATGCTTAACCGACTGAGCGACCCAGGTGCCCTGGAAAAATGCATTTGGAACCAAACCCTTATCCCAAGGGTAGAATAAAGCACTCAGTGCCTTTGGACACCCTCGGATCAGCTTTCCTTAGACCAGGAAATAACAAGTTAGTTTAAATGCACGTTGGCTATGAATAAAAGTTAACAATAAAGCTCGTCCTAATTTATGCAAGGAAATCTATACAGGATTTTAAAAATATAATCAAATCTAATCCGAAATTATCCTTGGGGCACCCGGGGGGCTCAGTCTGTTCAGTTTCTGACTTCGGCTAAGGTCATGATCTCACATTTCGTGGGTTTGAGCCCCGCGTCGGGCTCTGTGCTGACAGCTCAGAGCCTGGAGCCTGCTTCGGATTCTGTGTCGCCCTCAATCTCTCTGACCCTCCCCTGCTTATGCTGTCTCTCTCTGTCTCTCAAAAATAAATAAAAAACATTAAAAAAGAAAAAGAAAAAAGAAAAGAAAAGGAGACCCTGAGTCCCGAATCTGTCAGGCTATCCGAACTGCTTTTGCGGATTACAGGAATCCAGCCCCTATTTGGCTTCAGAGCTAGGCCCCTTGTACAGCCTGCACAGCCTCACAGGGAGGCCTGGGCCCACGGCTAGTAGTGGCAGGGACGGGCACGAACCTAGGCAAACCCAAGATCCCAGACCCACATGGAGATACGAGGGAATGTTCAGCTCCGCACAGATCATCACTGCCACACAGCTGTACATGACTAGTGTTACTGGAGATCTGGATTTTTATGTGAAATCTGCAGTTTGTAAATGTTGGTAAGGGGAAAAAAGAGAGATAGAAAGACAAGAAATGCCCTTGGATCTGCACACCCAATGTCCTGGCTAAGTGGGCTTCTGTTCATAGTTACTGTGTGATGCACCCTCAAAATACACCACCATCAACAGAGGTAAGCTGAGGGTGTCTGGAATCCTTCCTACCCCGAAGAGCCTGCCCCTGTAGTGACTTTTACTACAATAATTACGTAAGCTCCCAATCAGTGCTTACAGCCTGGGACGGACTGTTTTCACTGGTCCACGTAATCCTCACGACAACCCCATGACCTAGGTACTATTACCTTTGCTTCACAAATTAGGAAGCTGAGGGCAAGAAAGGCTAAGTAACTTGCACCAGAAAGTTGCTATAGGAGTTAAACTTCTGGCGTTTTCCTCTTCCAGCAGCTTAGCTGGAAAGCTTCACGTGTGGAAGCTTTCTGGAGAAGGGTATTAAACGTTAGCCCGCCTCCAGAAAGGCATGGGTTGGGGCTTGTTTTCGAGACTCTGAACTCAGCTCCAATGTCATTAATCCTTCCAGGGGCAAGGAGTCTTGGAAACTAGTCCAAACGTAACTCAAATACCCGTATGAGCAACGGGCAAGAGATGGAAGGGCAACTGCCGCAGGGTGTTTTCATCCAATACCATTTTCGTTTTTGCATACAGTTTTGTCTCTTCATGTTTTATTGGGGAACAAATCTCCAGCACAATAAAAGCGAAGCCCGTTGGACTCCAAAATCTGTTAGTGCACCAACTATTTTTCTGGGATGTGGTCGGGGGTGGGGGGAGGCAGAGAAGGTACCTGGACCAGAAATTCCATTCCGGCTTTTATTCCAGCTCTTTCTGCCTGAAGCGTATCATGACCTGTCTTGACCAGCACCCTCCATTCCCGGACTCCTTGCAAGGTCCTAGAAGCCTGCTCGACTCAGTCCCAGCTGAGAAGAAGACCTGCATCATCAGTCTCCTCTGTCCCCTTCCCGTGACCACCCAGCCTCCGCTTCCTCTCTACTCCCTCGCACGGCCTCCACCAATGGTCTCAGTCTGCCACACCTGCCCCGGGCAGAAGCCGTGCTTGACTTAACCACTGACTTCTTTCCTGCCCCGTTCTTTGAAAAAAATTTTTAATGTTTTATTTATTTTTTAGAGAGAGAGAGAGGCAGTGTGAGCAGGGGAGGCTCAGAGAGAGAGGGAGACACAGAATCTGAAGCAGGCTCCAAGCTCTGAGCTGTCAGCACAGAGCCCGACCCGGGGCTCAAACCCATGAACCGTGAGATAATGACCGGAGCCAAAGCCAGATGCTTAACCGACTGAGCCGCCCAGGCGCCCCCATCCTGGCCTGTTCTAACTTGCCCTTTCCTTGCGTCAGATGCTGCTGACCTCCTCCACCGTTCACAAAGCTTCTCCCTGGGATCACACGCATCCTGTGAACCCGCCCAGCCAACTGCCCTGGGTGCTTTTGTTTTTGAGTTTTGTTGTTGTTGCTGGTGGTGGTGGTGGTGGTTTTTGGAGTTGTTTTGTTTGATTTTTGTGTGTGTGTGTGTTTGGTTTTCTTCTCCTTTGGACCCTTTAAATGTTGTTTGTTCCCAAATGACAGTACTAGGATAACTTTGGGATGAAAAGGGAAAAGGATCAGCCGCTGCAGAAGGTGAGTAAATTTTATTCCTAAGACATGGGGAAGCAGGAAAGGAAAAAAAATAAGGAAGAATCCCAAGCAATGAAAAGCCCGATGTTGGGTGGTGTCCCAGGGTCTGCTGATGAGCTGCTGTGACTGTTTTCTGCAGAGCACATAGGTTTTTATAAATGGCCTCTTCTCAGAGGACATCAGTTGCTTTAAGGGTTTCATTCCTTCAAGGGACAATGTCAAAGTTGTTGAGCCCAAGACTGCCCAGTTTGGTCATTTAGCTTACATGGAAATTTTTTTTCCTAAAGAATGCAGAAAGGAATTTCTATAAAGCAATTAATTTATCCTCTTTTGCCCAACCGAAAGCCGCGGCACATAAGCCTTGGCTGTTTCCTGTCAGCTTAATAATAAACAACTTGGCCCTGCCTTGCCCTCACATCCACGGCCCCACATGCTCCTAGGGAGATGGTGAATGCTGGTCCGGGCCACGTGACATTTAAAAGACCTTTAGTGTGTGGAATACTGTCAGGAAGTTCCAATGGTCCCAAGATGTGGCTCCTCCTTATACAGCCTGTGTTCCAAAAAATGAGGAAGAGGGGCCTTGGGCCAAGGTCACCTTCATAAGAGCTTTCAGGGAGCTATGAATTGTCTTGATGTTACAATTTAAAGTAACAGCATATTCGCAGGGTGCCTGGGTGGCTCATTTGGTTACATGTCCAACTCGGGCTCAGGTCATGATCTTGTGGTTTGTGAATTCGAGCCCTGCCTCTGGCTCTCTGCTGTCAGCACAGAGCCTGCTGTAGTTCCTCTGCCCCCTTGTCTCTTTGTCCCTCCCAGTTTGTTCTTCTCTCTCTCTCCCTCGCTCTCTCTCTCAAAATAAATAAATAAACTGGGGGGGGGGGGAAGGAATAGGATATTCTTTAAAAAGCCAAAATTAGCACGGCAGACATGACACCCTCTAAAAAAGGTTGGACATAATACATTTAAAGTTTTGAAGGAAAATGTATTGGAGCTGTCAGATTGGAGCTGACAGTAAACAAAGCATCACTGACTTTTCTCTTTTACCTTTGGAAGGAACAGGCTGTGGTCAGAGGCAGGCCAAGTGTGGGGTGGAGACTTGTCTCTGTTCTGGTTTAGAGAGTCTACCGTCAGAGAGGAGAACGCAACAGGGCAAATCTGGATACCAGGACTGCTCTGGTGCAGGAAATTCTGTCCCCAAAAGTCGTGCCATAGGGCTACCTCTGGACGTGAAAGCTGGCCATGACTTGGCGCTGGCCCAAGGACCTGGGCAACTTCCCAGCAATCCTGTGCCTGTTCCATCACCCCATCCCATGAGGTCTCGGGTAAGGGAAGCACTCGCAGCAGAAACCACAGTTACAAAGACAACCAGGCACAAAGAGAGATGAGAAGATGGAGCGCTGAGTCCACCCGCGGAGAGCGTGACCTCCCTGCTCCGGGTCCTCTTCCTCCCAGAAGTCTGAGTCGGGGTTGCCCACGCCCGAATCTGTCACCTAGAATGAGGTAATGATAGTAGCTCACAAACGCCCATCCATTTAGGTTATTGTGTTTGTGGAAAGTCCCTATTTCCCAGCAACAGTTGTGTGTCCTCGGGCAGCGCCCTGCATTTAGTCACATTATCTCAGTGAAAATCAACGGACTCTATGAGCAATGACACTAAGTCCTCATCAGCCCCAACCAACTCATGCTGAAGGATCCATGAGCTGAAGGCCGGCTGTGAAGGTGGTTGGGGAGGAGAAGAAAGGGACAGTGAGAACCCTTGGAGACCAATCCGGATGAAAATCTGAGAACATGCTGGAAATGGGTGGAGCCATGGAGGGAGGGGAAGGTGTGTGGGGGTGTCTTAGGCAACACCACTTACATCCCAGGTTTCTTCAGGTCCTGCTAATTGAATCAGATAAAAGAAATAAAAGAGAGAGACAAAGAGAGCACTTGATAGAGGTGAATGGTGTTTCTTTGAAAGGAAGGAATGGGAAATTGACCCAATAAATCTGGTAATGAGTCAGGCCAGGTGATGTTAGAAAGTTCAACGTTGGAGACCGAAGAACAGGGCAATGTGAATGTTTTGTTTAAAAGGGGCATGCCAGGGCGCCTGGGTGGCTCAGTTAAGCGTCTGATTCTTGGTTCGGTTCAGGCCATCTCATGGTTCGTGAGTTCGAGCCTCATGTCAGGCTCTGTGCTGACAGGGTGGAGCCTGCCTGGGATTCTCTCTCTCTCTCCCTCTTTCTCTACCCCTCCCTTCTGCGCCATCTCTGTCTCTATCAAAATAACTATATAAGTTTAAAAGGTGCATGCCAAGGAGAATATAGGGAGAAAGAGCCAAACAACTGAGGAATCCCTTCCCTTCTGGGGCGTTAGGCACACAGCCCAAGGTAGAGTCTGAGTGCGGATGTACAGAACATTCCAGCGTTGGTGTTCCACAGGACAGTCCCCTCAAATGAGGCACTTCACCCCGCCAGACTGCCAGAATCTGCACTGAACACACGCTTCCTTTTTGAAAAGTATCGACGTGCTTTTAGTTGTTTTAATGTTTGCTTTTGAGAAAGAGCATGCGCACGAGTGGGGGAGAGGCAGAGAGACAGGGAGACTGAAGCGGGCTCTGAGTTTTCAGCAAAAAGCCCAACTTGGGGCTCGAACCTACAAACTGTACGATCATGACCCGAACCCGAACTTGGATGCTCAACCCAGTGAGCCACCCAGGCATCCCTGAAGGTATTAAAGTTTTATCACAAAGTCTGTACAGCTTTTTTACTCAACTTTCTCTTTTTTTAATTTGAGAAGATCAGGAAAGAATGTTTTAATATAATTTATAGGGACAATGGAAGGGAATCAGAAATATTTTGGTTCATTTATAAATGATAATACTATCAAGAGAACTTAAACTGGAAATATTTATTCCCCAAGAGATTGCTACGCTTTTGAAACAAAGATTTCTCTGCCATAAAGCTAGTTTCAGTATCTTACAAATGGACGCCATAAAAGATTTTTGTTGTTGAAAGTGCCCTTTTGGTTAAAAGATTAGCAAATGGGAGTAAATTCTACAGGCTCATTAACTTACCATATTTGACTAATTTACCAAATGTGAGAGCAGTGAAAAGATATAAAATAACAGTTTATAGTCTACTTTTCCAGTGGACTTTCAAAAGACATTAAAAAACAGCAGATTCAAGTTAATAGTACAACAAACAAGAAAACACACTTCTTTCTGTACTTCAGGTGTGAATAACAATTTATGCAGAATTCTATTCTATTTGGGCTACATGAAAATTTTTTACTAAGTATCAATAGGAAAATATTCAAGTCATTTAAAACTTTTTAAACACTCAGTATTTACAAGCAATCTTCAATGTCAGTTAAAAAATCCTAAATCCGGGGCACCTGGGCGGCTCAGTCGACTTCGGCTCAGGTCATGAGCTCAAGGCTTGTGAGTTCAAGCCCCGTGTCAGGCTCTGTGCTGACAGCTCAGAGCCTGGAACCTGCTTCGGATTCTTTGTCCCTCTCTCGCTCTGCCCCTCACCCACTCATGCTCTGTCTCTCTGTCTCTCTCTCTCTCTGTCTCTCTCTCTCTCTCTCTCTTATGAATAAAAAAAGACATTTAAAAAAAAGAAAAAAAAACAATTAAAAAAAGAAATCCTAAATTTAATACTCAAAGATAAAAAAAGGTCATAAATCTCAGTTTTTCTCTGGCACTACCCTTTATCTATCCAACTTCCTTAGACTTGTTGAAAGTCTTACTTAAAAATTGGTAAATTACTTCTGAATGACATGCGTTCCATCTCTGGATTCAATAGCAGGAGTGTTTTGAAATGGGATCATTGTATAGGTATATTTTAAAGGTTTCAAACATGCATTTGTCCATTTCCTTCTACCCCCCAAAGAAGGCCTATGTTGAACACCTAAAGTCCATTTCTTGTGCCTTTCCCGCCTCTGTCAGATATAAAATAGGTCAACTAGGATCACTTGTGGGTTGCCCCTTTCAGTTGTTTGTTTGCCTAAATTGCCTGCACAATCACCTCAATGTCCCATATTACTTGATCTGATGAGTTTGAAGTCTCAGCACCTACATCTTGATGTCACCCAACTGACGCCACAGGTCTCGGATGGCATCCCCGCTCTGCCGATGACCTGGAATTGTGTGAGGATGAGAGATATTTGGGAAAGTGACTGATACCTCACACAGAATAGAGGCTTCACAGTCTTAACCTCTTCCTCTCTTCCCAGCAGTAGAGCACACGCAGCCAGCCTCTGGGAGGGGAGGGGCAGGCACGAGGCAGTCCCACTGGAGGCTCATGGGAGAGTGACTAGTAAAGACTAGGTTGACCAGATTTTGGAGCAGTGGGTCCCCAGATCGCCTTTGAGGATGGAGGATGATGTTGTGAGAAAGAGGGACTGTAAATCAAAGGGTCCCTTTCATGGACGTAACCTTCTAGAGGATGGGGTGGGAAACACAGTAGGTGTCAGAGTCAGCGGATTTGGGCAATGAGATATATATAATATCGCCGCCCCCACCACACACACACACACACACACACACACACACACACACCATTTCATCTGGAGCCACTTGAGACCCCCAGGGGAGGGGAGAGGAAGAGGAAGAACATAGTCCTGCAGTCAGAAACACAGCAGTTGTCCAAACTGGGGCTCCCTTGGACTTTTGACATTAAACAAAGCATGTCAGCCAGCAAATACTAAATTGTATGGGGGCCAATCAGATTTTTCTTTAACAGCAGAGACTAGACCCAAGACTGATCATCAGGGCAATGTATGTCTCTGTCTTCCCAGAGAATGAACGGAGAAGGGGCCCCACCAGTGGGTCTGCAGCACAAGGTCGGCGGCACTCGGGAGCGGAAACGTGCGCTGGTGTAAAGGGGCCAGGTGTGCACAGGAATGTACTTGTTACACCAGAACAGAGAGGTCACCCCCCGACGTCCATCCCCTCCGTCTGAAGCTCGAGTTTCACGCAGTGTAGCCCGGAGTTGACGAAGTCCCTGAAGCCTGGGCACTGTTTTAAGCAGAATGTTCCTAGATTTGATAACGTGGAGGTGTGGGGAAAGTTAGACTTTTGAGTTTAAAAATGCAAGTTTGTTCACAGCTAATTTCGGAGAAAAATCGCGTCCGCGTTGGCCCGCTCTAACAGAAAGATTAAAACACCGAGCCCATCAAAGGGTTACCAGAGCTGTGATCAGGAGACACCACCACAGGATTTCAGGGGCTGGAAGGCTACCTCCAGTTGTGTTTAGAGTGGAGACGGTCCGTCTCTCTTGAAAGTTAATCCGCTCACCCGGCTGAGCTGAAACCAAACATCTTACAGCATACGGAAAAAACAGCCTCAACAGATTCCACGGCAAAGCCATGCTGAACACTTATTTCGGCACCTAAGCTGCCCTGCTCTCAGCAGCGGCCGGCCGTGAGGGGCAGCAGGCCGCTAACAGCATCACACCTGGGTTTCTACAAGAATTATAGAGTTGTAATAATATAATATACATTTATATGCATGTGAATTACATGCATGGGAATATATAATATAGTATGTAATTATATGCACATGAAGGGCATAGCAAGGGTCAGTAAGTGCAAGAATTAATGTGCTAAAATAACTACTGGCGATCACATTGGGTCTCTCTTCCCTTCTGGCAGGACTGGCTTCTCAGTTTTTCCCAGTTCATATTCATCTTCTTCAGTCAATAAAGATGAATAGTACAGTTGATCCCTCTGCTTCTCGGGAAAAGAGAATTTTGAAAAAGGTCATAGTCGTGTCGCTATTATTTTTGATAGGCGTGGGGCCCAATTTTCTTCTCAAGGGGAGTCTGGGGCCTGGCACTCATCCTTGTAAGTGGATGGAGGAGGGAAGGAATTTATAAAAGGAAAAAGTGATGTGAGCCCTGAAAGGGACGTTAGAGATCATGTAATGACGCGAAGGCTCACGCTCCCCTTCTCTACCGAGAAGCAGCTGGTATTTAATTTTGCTCCGAGAAAAGAAAACATCTTTTCTTTCTTATTTATTTAAGAGAGACAGAGAGAGCACCAGCAGGGTTGGGATGGAGAGAAAGGGAGAGAGAGAGAGAGAGAGAGAGAGAGAGAGACTCCCAAGCAGGCTCTGCACTGTCAGCTCAGAGCCCTGCCTGGGGCTTAAACTCACAAAGTGCGAGATCACGACCTGAGCCAAAATTAAGAGTTGGACTCCTAACTGCCTGAGCCACCCAGGTGCCCCTAAAATACCTTTTAAAAAATTTTACCTACCCCTTCCTTAAATATGGAATAAAGATTTTGCTTGTTTCTCCATCTCCAGTGAGAATCCATCTATTTACACCAAATCATTTTACCCTTCCCAAAAGACAGGAGGAAAGAGGAATTGGTATTTATCAAACACCTATATGACAAGCAATTTCCACATAATCTTATTCAATCCTCATAACAATCCTATGAAATGGAATATTATCTTTTAATCAACGGACAAGGAAATTGAGGCCCAGAGAAGTGGAAGCTGGTGAGGAGGTGGGAAAACAGGTATTGGAACCCTGTTGTGACTCAACTATTCATGTTTGCTCCAAAAACGACTTGCGTCTCCAGAAGCCCTCACCCTGTGTTATTTTTTTCACAACACTTAGCGCCACCTGACATTATTATACATTGATTAGTACATTTATTATCCATTTTCATCATTAGAACCTAAGTTTGGTGGGGGCAGGGTCTTCTATCTCCCCCAAGTATAAAACAGCGTGTGACACACAGTAAGTGCTCATGTAAATACGTCACGTGGATGAATGGATGAATGAATTAGTGAATTAACTAATTAATAAGGGACATAACAGGGAACATCAGATATAAATGTAAGGGAGATGTAACTCTTGCAATAAAAAAATTATATATTATTTTTAGGTGATCTTATACTTCTTTATAATTGTATTCTCTTCAAGAAAACAGGGGCGCCTGGGTGGCTCAGTCGGTTGGGTATCTGACTTGGGCTCAAGTCATGATCTCATGGCTTGTGGGTTTGAGCCGTGCATTGGGCGCCATGTTGACAGCTCAGAGCCTGGAGCCTGCTTCAGATTCTGTGCCTCCCCTGCTCATGCTCTGTCTCTCAAAAAATAAGAATTGAAAAAAAAAAGAAAATATACATATAACTATCTTCTGAGGGCTGGCTTATGGATTCTTCGTATATCTGGAAATGTTGGTAATTGATAGGAGGATAGCCTCAAAAAAGGACCAAGATTATCCAAAAAACATTCATTTAACAACTGTGGCCCCAAATAGTATTATTTGTCCAGACCGAATTTAGCTTTGGGTTCATTGACTCAAATAATAATGGCCTCAGTTCAGTCTTTTGAGGCTGAGTCTTTCTTGAAGACATCTAGAAAATATTGACCTTATCTGTTTGTGCATATTTGAACACAACTACCCTTTGGTATTTCCCCCAGGGAAACTTCAGGGATGCCCTATTTTTCAAGTGGTTTAACATGTCATTCTAAAGACAGATGTCCCACAAAACCTTCCAGGAAGACAACGGGACAGCTATATAAATCAGTCTTTGGGTCTGTGGTTCGGTGTCCAGTACTTACGCTAAAAAATCATCCAAGACGAAAGTAAAAGTGAATGTACACATTTCTTCAGTGAAATACTGTTTTCTAGTGGTGAGTATTTGGAAATAAATGTAGCTCAAATGAGAATTCGTTAAATTATGATCTGTCCTTATAATGAACTGTTATGCATTCATTTAGAAAAATCATGCAGAAATCTTCAGTGACATGAAAAGTTGTTCGTAATATATTTTTCAATAAAAAAAAAACAGGTTACAAAACAGTCTGTAAGCGTGCTTCCGATTTTGTAGAAAACATGCATGTATGTGTGTGTGTTGGAAAATATATATGTATCAAGCTGTTAAAAGTGATAAACTTTTGGGGGCGCCTGGGAGGCGCAGTCAGTTAAGCATCTGACTTCAGCTCAGGCCATGATCTCACAGTGTGTGTGTCTGAGCCCCGTGTTGGGCTCTTTGCTGACAGCTCAGAGCCCGGAGCCTGCTTTCTCTCTGCCCTCCCCCGCTCACACTCTGTCTGTTTGTCTGTCTGTCAAAAATAAATTAACATTTTAAAAATGTTTTTAAAGAGAAGTCATATTTCACGTAAGGAGAGCATAGGAAAGAGGTATGTAGTTAACGATCGATAATAATCGCTGCTGGTGTTCAGAGAGAAACAGATTCTCCTAAATGCCTCTACTTTTCCCGTCTCTCCCATAAACATTCCCGGTGATCACATGACCAGCAATACCTAACTGGCCCTCCCAAGTTCCCTCTGCAGGCTCTCAGAACTACTGCAAGTGTTCGTAAAAGTCACTTTTCGGAGAAGGCAACCTTTCATGTCTATCATCTCTTTCGCTATTCAGAAGATGTGAGGTCTCGGGGAAAGTCGAGGTCCAAATCTCCCTTCGGCCTGCACGTCTCTTTCCTTTTGAGTCAACTGTCCATCGTGTGCAATGCGTACGTGTGTGCGTGTGCGTTCTGGGGGAGAGGCTTTGTAAATGAGTTGAAATCTTACTTTAGCTCATTGTGGTGGCTTTTTTTTTTTTCTCTACCTCTCGTTTTCAGTGGTTTTTGTTTATACTTTTAGTTTTCCTTTCTGGGCACCTTCCTCGCGAGAGCTGCTGGGCCGGGTGTGTTCCTGATATGATACTCTAATCACAAGGAACATGAGACTTATTCCCGTTTTGCAGATAGTTCCGTACTACGTGGGTCATGCTCTTTGATTTACACGGCATCCTCACGGACATTATATCACTGACCCAGAGACATTGGTAGTATTCTGTTTTACAGATGGAAACAATTAAGATTCAGGAAAAATTAAAGAACTTGCAAAAGATGCTCGCACTGAGAAGCCACGGAGGGGGACAGGAATCTGACTTGTCTCCCCAAAATTCTGACTTGAAGGTCCACGCTTTTTTTACTCCCTGCAGTGAGGGTTTAAGAGTTTTTTACTACGACAAATGAAAAGGTGAATAAGAAGAGAGATCTCGCAGATTATTAAAATGATTCAAAGGCAGAGGCGCCTGGGGGGCTCAGTCGGCTAAGCATCCACCTTCGGCACACGTCATGATCTCACGGTTCATGGGATCAAGCCCCACATCAGGCTCTTTGCTAATAACTCAGAGCCTGCTTTGGATTCTCTGTCTCCCTCTCTGTCTCTTCCCCTCCCCTGCTCATGTACTTTCTCTCTCTCTCAAAAATAAATATTTTTTAAAAATGATTCAAAGGCCAATAAAACAAGAGGAGTCCTCAGACCCAAAGTAAACCAGTCAGGAAAAGCAAAGTGGCTCAGCTTCTCATCAAAATTCTGTCACAGAGGGGAGGTGGGACCATCACGCCGTGACCCCGTAAGTGGGAGGGACCTCTTCAATGACAACTCATTTCGGGTCAAATAAAATATTCATTCCAATTAAATCACTCAAAAGCTGTTGAAAAATGCCTTTATCCTCTGGGGTTTCCTCAAATATTTTTAAAATGCTTGTTCTCAGGGAAAAAAGAAATGGCTGAGCAACTTGGTGCCTTATCCATGTGTGGGGTTTCTAGAAAAGAGCCACTTGCACGTGGCCAGTGGACCCTTCTGGTGTCTTGATTTCAATGAGATTTTAAATTGTTTTATTTTGTTTTTTCCTACTATTGGTCACCCTGCCTTAGAGGATAGGTGTGGCTTGTATTCTGAGTGTCTCCACCTAGAATCTGTGTGATTCAGTCCACACACGCTTTTGGATTTTGCTTCTCTGGTTGTCTCCACTTCCATATGGACATTTTTTTTTTATCTACTCATGAAGAGCAGAGCATACCAAGCCTACCTGTAGGTTTACTGACATTGTGTTAATGGCTCCTCCTTGGTGACCGGGACCCTGAGACAGAAGTGGCTAGCGGGGCCCGGGAGACTCATGCTCCCCACTCACAGGGATGGGCTGTTGCTGAACAGTGGCTGCCAGACAAGAACCGTATCCCCCCGCCCTCCTTGCGCATCAGCGGGCCTCATAAATAGTCCTCACCACGTCACGTGAGAACGGATGTGCGCCCCTTTTGAGCTGAGGCATTTGAGAACTGGCTATAAAATCTTTCCCTGTCTCTTCTTCTTGGCCACTGGCTGAATGAGGCCAGAGTAACCTAAAAGCCATCGGATGACAGAGCCATCAGGGCAAAGCAGTCTGGGGCCCAGGGCCGCCACCTGGAGAAGAAGGGCCACCTGACCTGCATCAGTCTGTGGCATGAATATAAAACGGATTTCTGTTGGGTTATTCCACTGAGATTTGGGGACTGTTTGTTATGACAGCTCCGTTGGATTCATACTGGACCTCGAAGCCTGGACATGCCTCCTCCTCCCTTGGCCAGGATCCTGGAACTCCAGGAGCTTGAATCTGACACAAGCATTCATGGGTCGGAGGTGCCATGATGCTACCATGGAAATCCTGTCGCTAATTCATCCCCACAGCAACTTCGGGGGGCCACGGCAGAGACCACTGGTCGCCCATCAGTACCCATCATCCCCTTCATTCTAACTCAACCCTGCTTTGTTGGAAGTGGCAGCGGCTAATAGAAACAGTGTTTACCAACCCCCTTGGAGATAACACAGATCTGACCAAATGTGATACCCGGCAAATGTCCAGTTTCCATTTTCTGGGAAAGTCCCTTACAAGGGAGCAGTGTTAGCAGACCCGGCTCTTTTGCCTTCCCTCTTCTTCCTGTGTTCAATGTTTTTTTTAATGCATAGAGTCTCAGGAACTTTCTCATGGCCATGAGAACGAGAGCCACCCACTAAAGATGATGGAAAACAAAGACACAACGAACCTAGTCTCCACCGAAACCCTGGGCTGTCCTACCAAGTCTGGACTGCCAACCACTGGAACTCTTGCTATTAAGAAAAATAAACAAACTCCTAATTTGGTGTCTGTTCCCGGAAGCAACCCTAACTGATACAAGGGTAATCCTGAGATAGCCCGTATCACGTATCTTCCTGACAGGCTGGCCTTTTTGTCTCCGTGCTCTATTCGCTTCTCCTAGTCTCTTTGGTTTTCCCAGCCCACGACTTACACTGGGCCACAGCGCTGCTGAATTTCTAGGTCCATATGATCACTTCCAAGGATAAAGAGCTCGCTGACCCTCTTACTAGTCATTTAAGGTAGCCTCAAATCCTGCTCCTCTGAGTGACACACGGGACTTTTCAAAGCACCTCCTCTCCACGACAACCTCAAGCGGCTGCTTCATCTCAGGACCAGACAACTCTACAATCTTGGCTCCATCGACGTAATTATGGGATTGAAGAGAAACCCAAGCAGTTATTAGGTTCACGCACCTGCCCCCAGGCAAGACTGTGATTTGCTCTCCCAGACAATTCGCTGACCTCCATGGACCAAAAAAGTTTTTCACAAAGCATGACTCATGGGCTGCTTTGAAGGAGTCCATTTAATCTGTTCTCAGTTTCCCTGCCAGTAAAATGGGTATTGTGATCTGAGCAGGGAGTGACAAGACTTTCCGCTTCAGTATGTGAAGTGTGAAATGGAATAAGACTCCTTCCTTTTTTTCTGATTAAAGTGGCCAAATATTTTGCAGCTTCTCCTACTGAGAGGTGGAATCTATTTCCCGACCTGTTAGAGCTGGGTTTTTGCCTGGCAACTTGGTTTAACCAATTCATATGATACAAGGAAGGTTCTAGAAATTCCAAATTAAGCCTGAAAAAGCCTAGTGGCTTCCAACCTCTTCTTCTTAGAAAGTTCTCTCAACCACATAAGGAATACCAAGCTAGACTCTTGAAAGATAAGGAACTGTGGAAGGAGGAACAGCAGCACCATGGCCCTGAACTTGGGAGTGACGCTCTCCTAGACATTCCATTCTGGTCGAGCCACCAGGTAATTACAGTCACATGAACGACCACAGCAAGACCAGGAGAACTGCCCCCACTGAGCCTGGCCCCAACCGCCAACCCACAGAATCATGAGAAATAATAATTTGCCGTTACTTTTAAGTCAATAAACTTTGGGGTCGTGGATAAGTTTCCGAGGGCCATAACAAATTACCACAGACCCAGTGGTATTTATTCTGTCGCTGTTCTAGAGGCCAGAAGTCCAAAATCAAGGTGTCAGCAGGACCGTGCTCCCTCGGATGGCTCTGGGGAAGAATCTTCCCATGCCTCTCTACCTTCCAGTGGTTGCTGGCAGACATTCATGCTCTCTGGCTTGTGGTGACATGACTCCAATCTCTGTCTCTATCTCCGTGTGGCAATCTCTGCCTCTGTCTCTGTGGGTGTCTCTGGCTCTGTGTCTTTTCTTATAAGCATGCCAGTGATAAGATTTAGGGCCCAGTATGACCCAGTATGACCTTGGGGTGCCTGGATGGCTCAGTTGGTTAAGTGTCCGACTTCAGGTCAGGTCATGATCTGACAGTTTGTGGGTTCGAGTCCCACATTAGGCTCTGTGCTAATAGCTCAGAGCCTGGGGCCTGCTTTGGACTCTGTGTCTCCTTCTCTCTCTGGCCCTCCTCTACTTGCACTCTGTCTCTGTCTCTCAAAAAAATCAAATAAAACATTTAAAAAAATCCAGTATGACCTCATCTCAACTTACACCTGCAAAGACCCTCTTTACAGAATAAGATGACACTCACAGGTACCAGGGCTTAGGATTCTTTGGGGGAGACACTCAATTCTGCCCACAACAGGTGGTGTGACAAGTAGCAAAAGAGAACGGACAATGGTACTCTTTCCTAACTTTTTTTGTACTTCAGACATACAAAGACAGACATGAAGATAATAAAATTGAAAGGGTTGTCAGTTCTGAAAGATAATACAGGACAGTGTCCAGAACAGTGTCAGAATCTCCCAGGAAGAAAATATGTAAATAGATATTTTATTTCTTGGTAGGGGTCTTAATGCTGGCATAACGCAGAATTTTCTATATAGCAGACAGCAGCGGGTCTTCTGAGACTCTTTATCTACATCTAAGATTTATTTTCTGGGACTAAAACATACATGCACTTTCCCTCTAAGGTCAGAGCACACTGTCCAGCATTGCAGGTTAAGTCTGTGTAAAAGCCCAAACTTCCTTAGAACCTTCTGGTTACCGTTGTCCCACTTCTCTTCTGCCTCTTCGAAACTTTATAAAGGAGTGGTCTCTACCAGCTTCCTCCATTTCCTCTGCACTGACTCCCCTCCGTAACCCCGTGCAATCCGACTTCCTTCCCCGCAGCTCCGCTAAAACTGCTGGGTCAGATGTTTACACTGACCACCAGCAGGGCAAATCCAAGGACTCTCTTTGTCCTCATAGTTTGGCATCTGACCTTTTTAACTGCCCTGTTGGCTCGCTTTTCTAGCTCGCTTTTCACCCCCTCGGTCCTATCTGGGCCAAATTCTTCTTCCTCTCTTTGTAGATTTCCCCTATGGTACCAAGTGGCAGTGGCTGGCGCCTACACCCATTATTTTTCTCTTCCCACCATCCTTTCCCACCTTCATTGATGACTTCCTAATTCGTATGTCCCATCCTGACCTATCATTCAAGCCCCAAGCCTGTATCTCAAGCTGCCCGATAGAAATGTGTATTTTATGTTATCTGTATTAGTCAGAGTAGGCTTGGTTATGCTGTGGTAACAAAGAATCCAAAACTCTTAGTGGCTTTATAAAAACCAAGACCTCCAGGGAGCAAGCGTGGCCTTGCCTCAATGGTCTTGACTCCAGGACGCAGGCTGACAGGTCAGTCTGGAACACTGCTGGTTGTACAGAATAGGGAAAAGAGGACATGCCCAAGGCCAGGCTGGCTCTAGAAGCTTCTCCTCGAAGTGACCAAATCACCTTCCATAAGGTGAAAAGTAAAATCCCGTCAAAGGGAAGGAGCGCTGAGTATATGTCAATGTGGAGTCGCCTGCATTTTCTTGCACAAAAACTCTACAAGTACCAAATCGTCCTCCCCAAGCTTACTCAGATTCCAAGTTTTCATAATTTCCCGCTGCCACCATCTTTATCCAGTTTCTCCAGAATGGAAATATTGAAATCAAAGGGGAGGTATAATATTTTATAAATATTACTTTTCCCAATTACAAAACTGAAGAAAATTTGGAAAATATATATACATCTGCACACTTCACGGTGCCATCAACAAAAGTCATCAATTATACGACTACCCAGGCATAACACTGATACCATATTGGCATATGTCCTTCTGGGTCCCTCCTTATCATATGTATTGATCTATTATCTCTACAGGGAGATATACACATATTTATTTTCAATAAGAACGATTTTATCCCATTCATATAGCTTTGTGGCTGTCAAAATCTTATCAAGATAATTTAAATATCTTCTTTTCTTCCATTTTGAAAAATATTATGGTCATGACTTGTCAATTTAAGTATCCAGCTCCGATCTCTCTCCTGAGTCCCAGATTCCTAAATAAAACTACATAGTAGGAAATTCCATTTGAATTTCTAATATGCCCCTTAGACTTAATATGCCCCCAATTAAATTCTTGATTCACCCTAGAAGTCTGCTCCTCGTCCAGTCTTTTCAATCTCTGTGAAAAGCGTCAATATCCACCCATACCTTCAACCCTGGAGACGTGGTGATTTCTCTTTTTTTCCCGCTGCCCGCCCCCTACCTCTAACCCGCCCGCTCCATCCCCACGCTGTGTCTCAGACCTGACTGCCCCTGTACCCAGGAGTTCCAGCTCTCTTGTCGTTAGCCACCATCTGTCCCCTGGACCCTGATTACCTCCCGGTCCCTCTCCTTGCTTCCATTCTCTGTTTCTCTGTAGGGAAGCCAGAGTGCACTTTGAAACCCAAAAGTCACTCAAGTCATGCCTCTGTTCCAGAAACCCTCCCATCACACTTGGAATAACATTTAAATGCCCCCATGGCTTGTAAGGATTTGGTTGCTGCCTGCGTTTCTTTTCTCCTCTCTCTCTACCTCTCCCCCTTCATCCACTCTACTCCAGGCACACGGGCTGTTTCTTTTCTTCCAACACACCAGACTCACTCTTGCACCACCGCAGCCCTTGCTAATTCCCCCGCCTGGTCCTGCTCCCAGTGATCTACCCGCTCAGGGATGCCTTCCTGGCTCGTTCTTTTTAAGTACCCACACACCCATATGGCCCTTTTACATTCTCTGCATAGCACCTACGTTATCTGATATTTCCTTGTTTATTTCCTGCTTTACATCTTTATTATCATTCCACTGGAGAAAGACTTCTTTTCGAACAGGAACCTTATCTGTCTTGCTCATGGCTTTGTGCTCGACTTTAGAACACTGCCAGGCACATAGCAGGCTACAATCAGTGTTCATCACATGATCAAATGACTAAATATTTAGGTGCTTCTCAAGTCCAGTTGGTTCTCTTTGAAGTATCTATGAACACAGTCCCCTTCCATTCCCTTCT
>PISW01003167.1:18592-221142 GCA_004023785.1 Mungos mungo
GCACGGAGCCTCCTTGGGATTCTCTCTCTCCTCCTTTCTCTGCCCCTCCCCTGTTCGCTCTAGTTCTCTGTCTCTCAAAATAAATAAACATTAAAAAAAAAATAAAGGGATATTGTGAGCACAGGCAGTGATTTGGAATGAAAGCGTGCAACACAAGTAGGTGAAGCCAACCAGTCAGAATGTCAACAGGAGGTGACAATCTTGTTCCCACAGAGACCAGATGGCCACCGCTGCCTTGAAACAACATGTATCTCAAACAGCAGGATGATGTGCATTTTTAGTGGACTTTGAGCCTGAGTTTTTCTGCTAGCATAAGGGAACTGGAGGTTCTTCTAGTGTAAGTCCCTGTGGGGTGAGTCGCACGCCCGGGACGGCTCGAGTCTGATGTCCTCATGACCCGGGCCCCCAGGTGGGTAGCTCAGCTTCTCTGACTGCTCGGGCACGTGGCCCTGAGGCGAATCCGGACGATTCCACCACTTCCACCACAGAAGGGGCCTGCTGGGTGTGAGTGACGCCCGTGTCGCAGCAAGGCAAAGCTGAGATCTGGAGACAGCACTGCTCTCTGTGGCCATTCTCACCACTTTTCCTCACATGGGGTGCAGCACACCAGCGGACAGTGTCTCCCTGTTCAGACTGGGGAGGGCCCGGCCCGACGGCTCGGTCAGAGCAAGGCCAAGAGCCATGTGTTTTTGAGCAAACACCACACCCTCGTTGGCTAATTTACATACTTTCTCTAGTCACCTGTCCAGACAATGAGACAAAAGTTGTACTCCGCGCTTTTATAACCACATTATTTAAAAATAAACATGTCAACAACATAACTCCTTTTCTCAGGTCAACTGTAAATCCTGGGTACATTTATCTGATGGAAACAAACAAAATATTTATTTATTTATTTAGAGAGTGGCGGGGAGGCGCAGAGAGGGGAAGAGAGAGGATCCCAAGCAGGTTCTGCATGGTCAACATGGAGCCTGAGGCGGGGCTCGATCCCATGAACCCTGAGGTCATGACCTGTGCCAGAATCAAGAGTCAGACGCTCAGCTAACTGAGCCACCCAGGGGCCCTACAAAAAAAAATTTTTTTAAAGCCCTTCCAGGAAATGAGTGATGTGGCTGTAATGTAAGGAGCAACTGAAAAAAGAAACATTAGCAGGGGGTCCAGGTCAGGACACCTGTTGTTCTTCACAATTGTACACAAGAAACACTATGTAACGGATTCTGACAGAGCTGCCTTCCGGAGTCAGGGGTTCTGTTTGCAACAGCTTTCGGGGCTTTCTTGAGGAGGGAGCTGCACCCCCGGCTCCATTATTTTATGGTCACAACTTTTCACTAATTCAAACTGATACGACCTAACGGAACAGACTTGATGACGTGCTAATAACTTCGGCTCATTCCAGAAGCCATACAATATGTCGTTCATGGATCTGTGTACACACACACACACACACACATACACACACACTCACACGCTTGCGCACACGCACACTAGAAGTACAACTTGGAGGGGCACCTGGGTGGCTCAGTCGGTTAAGCATTCAGCTCCTGGTTTGGGCTCAGGTCATGATCTCACGGTTCAGGGATGGAGCCCCAAGTCGGGCTCTGGGTTGAAAGCACTAAACCTGCTTGGGATTCTCTCTCTCTCCCTCACTCTCTGCCCCTCCCCCACTCCAAATAAATAAATAAATCTCAGAAAATGAATAAAAATAGAATGTGGTGATAGTGCTGGACTTTGAAGGCGAAAGAAAGAGAACAGGATGGGAGAGAAGAGTAAGGGGGGCTTCAAATTTATCGTTAATGGTGTCTCTCACTTAGAAACGTCTAAGACAAAAGTGACCAAGCATTATCCTTTGTTAACTCTGGCCAGCAGGCCTTCAGGAACCTGCCATGTTATCATCTACCTGTATTTTCTGTATTGCTAAGACTTTCCAAGTCAGAAAAAAAGCAGATTCTCCCATAAGGGAAAAAGATTTCATGCCATTGAGCTTATTTTTTTTAATGTTTTATTTTTGAGAGACAGAGCATGAGTCGGGGAGTCAGATTGAAAGACATAGAATCCAAAGCAGGCTCCAGGTTCTGAGCTGTCAGCGCAGAGCCCGACATGGGGCTCAAACTCATGAACTGTGAGATCATGACCTGAGTCTAAGTTGGACGCTTAACCAACAGAGTCACCCAGGAACCCCTGAGCTTTTCTTTCTTTCTTTTTTTTTTTTAAATAAATGTACTATAGTCTCTTAGAGAAGTTCTAAAACGATCTCCTAAATGTTCAGGATACCAAGACTATCCTTAGAATAAGCAGCATGACGCCAAAGATGACCACGTTGAAGGCACAAGGCCCCAAAAGGCAGGGCTAGGAAGCAAAGACGGCTTTTCCAGTCCATAGAGTTGGGTTAACATCCTTGCTCCTGCAAGTCAAGGGCATGACTTGCTGTTGTATTTCCAGGGTCTAGTGCCGTGCTCTGAACAGAGTAACCCTCAGTAGTTGGAGTGAATTAATGAATATACTCTTAAAACTTACGAGCCTAGGATTTGCTAGCCTACTACATGAACCACACACCAGGGAGTGTGAAGAGACAGGAGAGTGAAGTTGGTTACTTTAAACTTCGACATTTCTTCATCTAGTTCCACTTTAGTCTGAAGATCATTCAGTAACCTGTTTGCTATTTGTATCTTTGGCCTTTCAGGTAGGAAGAACAATAAGTTGTCTGCTTTGAATGATAAGAGCGCTCATGAAGTCTTTTGAGGTTGTGTAAACCCAAAGCCAATCCTAGAGCAAGACAACCCCAAAAAAGTAGGAAAGTAGTCCAGTCTCTCCATAATCGGGTCAGAAAGAAAAACACCAAGAATATCATCATCTGGAATCTTGTTTATGACAGAGAAAGATTCTGATTCCTAAAAGAGCTAGAGTTTAAGCAAAGGATGGGTAGATTCGACTAGACTGTTAAAGGAAAAAGCGAGTGGAAGTGTGACAGACAGCTAGTGTCTAAAAGATAACCAAGAAAGAAGTAAGACAGAACATTCTGCCTTTATCAGTAACCCACCTAACCAATGAACAAAGACAGAAAGTATGGAAGACAGAGGTTACCACGTTCTTTAGCTGTATATTAGGCGAAGGAGGAGAAATGTCTGTTTTAACCCCTAAAGCATGACTTCATAGGTCATGCAGTGATCGGGCAGAGAAGCTAAACAGGAAGCGGTAAGAGACATTTAAGAGAAGGGGTCAAGCTTGCAAATAAAGATTTTAAAAAATGATAAAACCCAGCAGGGGTGTGGATGTGAGGAAATGATCACTCTCAGGGTGGCTGGCGGAAGCAAAGTTAGGTCTAAGTTTTCTGGGAGACAATCCGGCCATGAGTATCAAAAACTTGCAAAATATTTCTTTCCTTTGACCAAGCAATTCCACTCCCAGAAGTGTTCAAGGTGTTTTGCATTAACACATAAAAATGTATGTGTAAGACACTCCATCAACCTCTGTATGTTGCTGTGAAAAACCAGAAACTGTCTTGAAGCACAATAATAGAATATGAATTCAATAAATTGAGGCAATTTTACACAGTCTTATGTAAATTATAATGTAGATCTACACTGACTAACATGGAGTTATTGGTGATATTTAAAATTTTTAAAATTTTTAACGTTTATTTATTTTTGAGAGAGAGAGGGAGACAGAGAGGGGGGAGAGAGAGAGAGCGCCAGTCGGGGAGGAGCAGACAGAGAGGAAGACACAGGATCCAAAGCAGGCTCCAGGCCCCGAGCTGTCAGCACAGAGCCAGGTGCGGGGCTCAAACTCACAAACCATGAGATCATGGCCTGAGCTCAAGTCAGACACTTAACTGACTGAGCCACCCAGGCGCCCTGATATTTTAAAAATTTAAAAACCAATGTCAGAGCAGCATGTGTGATAAGATCTTATTTTTGTAAAAATGAAAGGATACGCATGCAAATGTTAATAGGTGTAATTTATGGGTGGTAGACATTTTTGCTTATTTATCTCCTATTTCTCACACTGAACATGAATGAAAAGGACAGAGGTCAGGAGTCACTCTGGCTCTGCCATCCCCAATTCTGCCTTCTAACCCTGCCTTTGATCTCAGTGAGGTGGGACATGGTATAATGGTCTTACACCCTATGCCAACTCTACCAAACAGTTTGATCTCACCAAAGCTCTGAATACAGATGCCTTCATACATATTTTCAAAGATATCAGCCTGTTTTTTTTTTAAGTTTTTAAATGTATTATTCATTTTTGAGAGAGAGAGAGGGAAGGAATGAAAAAGAGAGAGAGAGAGAGAGCATGAACAGGGGAGGGGCAGAGAGAGAAGGGGGGATACAGAACCTGAGGCAGGCTCCAGGCTCTGAGCTGGCAACACAGAGCCCAATGAGGGGCTCGAACTCACGAACTGTGAGATTATGACCTGAGCTGAAGTCAGACACTCAACCAGCTGAGCCACCCACCCAAGTGCCCTAGTATGAGCCTTTTTTTTTAAAATTCTGTGTGTCCCCAAGCTGTCCATAAGCCAACTGTGCCTCTACAGTGCAAAGTCAAGAGGCAGAGAGAAAACATTTACCACAACTGTATAAAGTCTTGCATTTTTCTCCACCCTAGAGAACCTTCACGACTAATAAATTAGACTATATACCTGTGGGAACGGGGATGGTAGATTTTGTTGACCATTTATTATAGAGCAAATCATGAATAAGCACTTGATCGTTGCCACCGAAAAATGCTAAGCGCTCCTGGTGGTCTGACTGTCACAGCCCCGCCCTGGCAAGGTCCTTGTTAAGGAGGATGGAAAGATGGGGCGCCTGGGTGGCTCGGTCGCTTAAGCATCTGACTCTTGGTTTGGGCTCAGGTCGTGATTGCACAGCTGCGTGTGTTTGAGTCCCAGGTCAGGCTCTGCGCTGGGAGCCTGCTTGGGATTCTCTCTCTGTCCCGGTCTCTCTGCTCCTCCCCAAGTCACGCTGCGTGTCTCTCTCTAAAATAAACTTAAAAAAAAACAAGGATGGAAAAATGGGGTGTTTGTAAGGTCACCGCATTCCATCACTAGCTGTGTCTGGCTGGAGACACCCGATCCCTTGAGCTCCCCCTCCCCCCAGGTAACCGCATGACGCAATGACAGTCTCCTTCCACCAGTAACTGCATGATGCAATTATACAACCATTTTCCATGTACAAGTATTAGCTCCACACGTCCATGGGAACTGTCAGAGCGCAAAGAACTCCAAATGAAGACAAGTTCACCCTGGCTGAAGGTTCCTTCAATTGCACTTGATGCCTGAGGTTAAAGTGGAACATTCCCAAGAGTGGAAAAAAATGATTCTGAGTGTAAAAGACCAAAATCCTGAGTGGGACTGCCTGAAGCCTCATCTACTGGCCGCTGGTCTAGAACGTGTCTGAAAAATGAAGCGATTCCGGAAAGCAGGAACATCCCCTCCGTCCTCACTGCTAACGTTTTGCTGCAGACACACATTTATCCCTACATTTCTAGGCCTGCATCAGCTTCAGAGACAAAACAGCAAACACTTCTCAGGAAGATCTCTATACCTTCCTCTCGTGCTTGAACACCATCTACTTTCTTAGCTCCTTGTTTTTTATCTTCCATAAAATCACATTCAAATGATGATTATTTTGCTTAACATTTTGTTCCTTCTCTACAATGATGCAATGAAGATAAATAAAGTACTTAGCACCACACTTGCCACACAGGGAGCAGTCAATAAACGTTACTCAGAGGATTCTAGAACAAGGCTGCCTGCAGTGGGATTCCAGCACTGCCCTTCATTAGCGATTTGTAACTGTGGACAATTTTTGGGACCTCTCTGTGCTGTTTCTCTCCTGGAGTGAATGAGGTAACGCAGGCCGAGATTCAGACCCGCGCCTGCTATAAAATAGCCACTTGATAAACCTGAGCCGCTATCATTTATTCCTTTCAAAGCTGAAGGTCAAGATCATTGATGCTTTTTCTGCCTTCTGCCTTTTTTGCCATCTTTACCCAAAGTTCTTCTTTTGCTTTTCTATGTGACCAAACTCTGTATCTATTCTGTTTGAAAGAAACCAAGATTTTGCCTAATGGATTTTCAGACTATTAGTAATAATTTTTCTAATTTAGGAAAGCACTAAATGCCAGTAAGAAAAGAAAACTGGTTGATAAGACGTGGTGCTCATGCAAGGACTGTGTTATGACATTTAAAGAAGCAGTGTCCAAAATCCCAAACACGATTACAAATCTCTTACCTGAGTGCAGTCTTAATTGCGCACAGGAAGTCAGCGACAGTTACACTGAAGCGAAGCCGAGGACAGGCACTTGCCCGACATTAAATTTTACTTCTCCAGCTCAGAAAACTTCAGTGGCCAGAGCACCTGGGTGGCTCAGGAGGTTGAGCGTCTGACTTCAACTCAGGTCATGATCTCACACTTATAAGTTCAAGCCCTGCATCGGGCTCTGTGCTGATAGCTCAGAGCCTGGAGCCTGCTTCCCATTCTGTGTCTCCTGCTCTCTCTGCCCCTCCCCTGCTCACTCTTGCTCTCTCTCTCTCTCTCTCTCTCTCTCAAAAATAAACAAACATTTTAAAAAAAAACAAAAAGAAAATTTCAGTGGAGTTTTTTCCCCTATACCTCCCTGAAAGTTAGGTTCTGGAGAAGTGTTTAACCGTAACAAGTCATACATACGACTACATCATATAATTATACTTTGTGCTCAAAACAAAACAGAGAGTCCTATAAGACAGGACCCCTCCAGCATGTGGATTTCCAACACAGGGGAACTTGGGCTTCATCAGAGCACGAGTGAGCCAGGGCACTCCCGGGGGTGGCAGTGTGGCCATTCCCGGTTCCTGTTTCACTTCAGCCCGGCCCCTAAACTGGGCGATGCTGCTTGCAAGAGACCACAGAATCTGGGAACAGTGGGGGACATTCTTTTCCTGTTCACTCCTTCTTGAGGCCAGTGAGCTCTTTACAAATACAAATTTTAAGATATCAGATGTGAATATTTCCAATTACCCCACAAACATTTTCAAGGGATAGTTTGTATCTTTACGAGTAGAAAGGTGAAAAAATAGGAACCCATGAGGCATATACTGATGGCCATGTTTCAAAAGCATCTTGCTTTTGTAAGTTGATCTATTTTATTTTTTAATTTTGTTTAGTTTTTTTTTTTTTTTGAGAGAGAGAGAGAGAGAGAGAGCGTGGGAGGGGCAGAGAGAGAGAATCAAAAGCAGGCTCCACACTGTCAGCACTGAGCTCAACTCAGAGTTCAATCCCATGAACCGTGAGACCATGACCTGATCCTAAATCAAGAGCTGGACACATAACCGACTGAGCCACCAGGCGCCCCCAAGTTAGGATCTATTTTTTAAAATAGTGGGTAGGCACGCAAGGGAAAACATTTTCTTTTCCAACTTCAAAACTGCAAAACATCACCTGAGTGGTCCAAACACCACTCAGAATACAGAAACGTTTGCCAATGCTACTACCGAAATGACATTTTTTAAGAAAAAGGTAACTCCCTGCTTGTTTTTAAAGGAAATTATTAAGACTCAGGCATCAAAATAGTACACGCCCAATTAAGAGTACAGTCTATGGAGTCGTTTATAATCCCAGCTCTGCCCTTGGCCTTGAACTTACATGGCCTTGTGCAAACCGCACCGGCAAGCTTCATTTTCCTTCCATATGAGATTTCACGTGCGTCTCCTAAGATTTTTGTCACGGTTTGATGACACAGTCCCTCAAGCGTATCACAGTTTCTGCGACACAGTAATTGTTCAATTAAAGGTGAGTTTTAATATGTTTTAATATGATATTAATAGGATGTATGTCCTTTAAAATGAACTCCTTTGAGCAAAAACTTCTGCAAAGCTCCTCAGTATAAGTCTTCCACCGAATACACAAGTGTTTCAGAAGAGAAAACAGAACCCACCCCCCTACCCCCCTCACCCTCCTGCCTTCTGATCAGAATTTCTGAGCCTCATTCGTGCCTGAGGATTAGGCAACCTTTTCTACTTCACGTCACTTGAGTGAGGCACCTCTTGTTCAGAGCGCATCGCACATTCTGTTCCACTTCACGCGTCTAGGATCTCAGCACAGGGATGGAAGGCATATGGGCCAGAAGATCCGCCCCAAGCAGTCCCAGCCTGGCGCTGGCCTGGGCACACCCGGCCCAAAGTGCTCCCTGCACGGAAGTTCTCCAACTCCCGCTCTCTTCCTCCTCAGTCTCTCAAAGGTGATAATGGAGACATCGGTGACAAAGATGGAGCTCATGGGAGTGACGATGAGGACAGCCACCACGTGACATTCACCCTCAGCCAGGCACGATGAGCACTTGGTACCCCTGATTTCACTCAATCTTCCCAACGGTCGTAAAAACTAGGTACCATGATCATCCCATTTGACAGAGAAAGAAACCAAAGTTTAGGGACGTTAAATGACATGCCCACTGTCACAAGGTCTGTAGCAGCGAGCCAATCTGCAAGCAGGTCTGATTCTGGCCAGGCCCTTTATTCTTTTTTTAATTATTATTGTTAAAAGAGAGAGAGAGAGAGAGAAAGTGTTAAGCAGGGGAAGGTTAGAGAGAGAGGGAGACACAGAATGTGAAGCAGGTTTCAGGCTCCAAGCTGTCAGCACAGAGGACAAGTTGGGGCTCAAACCCACAAACTGTGAGATCATGACATGAGCTCAAGTTGGATGCTCAACTGACTGAGCCCCCCAGGCGCCCCCCGGGGCCATGCCAACCCCACTGCGCTTTCAAGAGTGCTTTCAGGATAAGCGCAGGTCCTGCCACTGCCCCCAAGATGAACTTCTCCAAACCCCAGAGTTTGGAACATCTTTCTGTCCCCAGTCCCAATTCTCCTGACCTAAAATTCACAGGGAGGGAGGAGCAGCAGTGGCTCGTGGTACACTCATTGCTAACGTCAGCTTGATTCCCAAACTCCCCAAACGAATCAACTGCCCTTTCTGGCCGGCAGCAGCCAGGAAACCTAATACAACAACAAAAACAAAAGTCCCATGGGGAGCTCCCTTCTATACTGCATGCCTTCAAACTAGTACCTTTTGGCCTCCAACACTAATTTACAGTACCCACTCACAATTAAACTCACTTTAAAGATGCAGAAATAATAAGGTAAGAGAAACGGCTTGCCCTCAGCTACACAGCAGGTGGATATAAAATCCCAAGGTAGCCCAATGGACCCTGTGCAAGCCCTTACCGCCTGGTTAGTCCGGACTTCGAATTCCTTGCTGATGCAACCTCTTCACACACGGTCAGCGCGATAACTGTACTGTGGAACTACCCTTGCACCGGCTCGGCTAAGAGAAGACTAACAGGTCCCAGCGCAGGGAGGGCAGGGTTGAATAATGAGTTGACCCTTCAGGACCAGATTCGCATAATCTTTGAACCAGACAGTCTGGATTTCTCAGGACAAGACAAAAATGTCCCAACTACCTGTCAGCTGTTTTCGGGGGAGGGAGGGGGGTTGGAAAAACTGCAGCCAGGGCACCTCTGGTGACAACGTGGAGCAGTAAATGTGTTCTCATGTAGTTTGTGCTATTTTGACCGTGAGCTGTCCGCCGAGCTGGATTCACTGCCCTCAGTTCCTTGCCCGTGAGCGCTATAAATGTAGAAATGTCAGCCACAGGCCATTCCTCTCTGTTTATTTAAGCGCAGAACTTAAAAAATCACTTTTTCCACTCCGAGGCTCCTTTGGACCAGGGAATAAAAATAGCGATGTCCACCGGAGCCAAACTTCTTGGGGGGGAATAAAAGGAGAGGGCAACGCGCCCTGCTCAGAACCACCAAAGCCCCAAGGCAGCAGCCCAGAGGCAGAACTCTCCTCTCGGCCGCCGCTCGCGTCGCCCCGTTTCCCCGCGGCCTCAAAGGGGGGCGTAGTTGGGAAGGAATGGGCGGCGAGCCCCCCGCCGGGCCCACCCCGCGCCCTCCACCCTCCCGCGCGCGCGGCCACCTGTCGGAAGCCCCGAGGGCAGCGCGGGCGACGCGGGGTGCGGGGGGGGCCCGAGAGCCTGCTCCGGGAAGGGAGGCGCGGGCTGTCGCGCGCTCGGCGGCCTCGGGGGGGATCCCGGCGCTCGGGGTGCGGTGGGGGTGGGGGTCTCAGGGGCACCCCGCGGGGTCCGGGGTTGGGGTGGGGCGGGGGGGCCTCGGCCGGCGGGGGCGGAGCGGCCGCGAGCCCGGCGCGCCGCGGGGCGCCCTTACCTGTTGATCTTGAGCGCGAACGCGCGCCGCTCGGCGCCGGGCAGCGTGGCCATGGCCGGCGCGCGGCTCGGCGGCCTCCGGGGGCGCGGGGCGCGGACGGCGGGGGCCCGACGCGCCGCGGAGCCGCTGCAGCGCGCGCCCAGCGGGACGCCGGCCTCATCTGTCGGGCCGGCCCGGAAACTTCCGCATTTCCACCTTCGGCGCCGCGGGCGCCGCGGGGGAGGGCCCAGCTCGGAGCGGCGGCGGCGAGCCCAGCCCGCCGGCCGCCCGGCGCCCGGCCCGGCACGCAGGCGGCGGCGGGCGGGAGGGTGTGGACGCGCCGCCGAACTGCCCCCCGGAGGCTCCGACCGACGGCGCGCTCCGGGGGGCGGCGGCCCCGACCTCGGGCAGGGGGCGACGCGGGCGGACGGCCCGGCGACCGCCCAGCGAGGCCCGAGGGTCCGTCGGCCCGGAGCGGTGTCCGCCCCCCACTCCCACGGGCCCGGCGAGGCCGGGACACCAGCCCCGGGCTGTCGGCGCTAGGCCGTGTTAGGGGTCCGCACCCCGCCGGGGGAAGGCAGGTGCAAACCCGCCAAACCCACAAACCGGGATGCCCATCGACTTTTGCAAAACATGGGTCCCTCATCCTTCCTGGGGCACCTGCTGTAAATATACTGAGTCCATCCAAGGTGTAAACACTGTAAGTTCTCCCCTAACATCCCGATCTTCAATTTTTTCTTTTCTTTTTCTTTCTTTCCTTTTTCTTTTTTTCTTTTTCTTTTTCTTTTCTTCTTTTTTTTTTTTTTTTTTACAACAGTAGGATAAATGATTTTGTTTGATTCCTGGGGAAGCACCACAGGCCTCTTTGCTGCGATTCAAGAATTTGCGCCTGTGGATTTCTGTTTCACACTGAAAGGTCTGCTAGGAGGCTCAGCCCCAACTCAGGAAAAATCAGAAAAGGCCCAATGCTCGCTCCAGTGGGAAGTACGCGGTTAATTCACGTTACCGATTTGCTCTCAGTTTTGCTCTCAGAGAGTGCTCTCTGAATAATGGCAACTTGTGGGTTAAAAAATACTAAAGCAAGATTTGTTTTGGTTCATAGTTACACTCCTGTCCGATGTGCCCGTTGACCATTGGAACTGATGGTTAGTCTGAATGGAGACGTGTTGAGTGTGTAAAATGCACATCGGATTTTGAAGACCGTGTAGAAAAAAATAATGCAAAGTATCTTGTTAATGATTTTTTTATGTTCGTTATGTGTTAAAATGATAGTTTGGATATGAAATGCTAAAATTAATTTCCCATTTGTTTTTCTAAAAATTTTAAATGTTTATTTATTTTTGAGAGAGGGAGAGAGAGAGAGAGACAGAGCATGAGCAGAGGAGGGGCAGAGAGAGAGGAAAACACAGAATCCCAAGCAGGCTCCAGGCTCTGAGCTGTCAGCACAGAGCCCAATGCGGGGTTCAAACTCACAAGCAGGGAGATCATGACCTGAGCCAAAGTTGAAGCCTTAATCGACTGAGACACTCAGGTGCCCCTATTTTATCCTCTTTAAAGTGTGGCTTGCATTCATGAGAAGTTAAATTATACACATAGCTCACATGTGAGTGTCACGATATTCCTGTGGGACACTGCTGGTTTGTTCTTTGCAACCTAATAGTAAACACCTGAGGACTGAATTCAGCCTCTTCCCGATGGCCTTCCTTTCTCTGCTTCTGGCTGCCTCTGTTAGCTTAATAATTCTTCAGAGCTGGTTAGGTGACTTTTCCCAGCAAATACCAATGCCTTGAAGCACGGAAGACAGAGTTCTTAAGTGCAGCATTATAAAGACAATGAAGAAAGATCCAAAGCAAAGAAAGCTTTTGTTGTAATGTGGAGTCTCTAACTTTCAAAGTCCTGAGTTTATTTACTGCACTGGGATTTTTATAAGCGAACATTTAGATCAAAAGAATGCTAAGAGAAGAAGTATGTGACTACTTCTCACACTGGGAACGAATGGATGATTCATAGACCGATTTTTACACTGGAGTCTTTTTTTTTTTTAATTTTTTAATGCTTTTAATTTATTTTTTAGAGACAGAGACAGTGCGATCAGGGAAGGGCCAGCGAGAGAGGGAGATACAGAATCCAAAGCAGGCTCCAGGCTCTGAGCTAGCTGTCAGCACAGAGCCCGATGCGGAGCTCAAACCCACGAACCGCGAGATCATGACCTGATCCGTAGCCAGACGCTTAACTGGCTGAGCCACCCAGGTGCCCCTACACTGGAGTCTTGAATCTGCTTGCGTTCCAAGCTAGCCTTTTATGGGGGCTCCCCTGAGTTTCTGAATGTCTGTGGCATACACTTGCATACAGAGCAAAAACATGCCGATTTCCATGCAAACACAAGTAAGATGTAATGGGAGTCTTTCAAATCTTGAGAATTTGCAATTAAGGAAACTTTGGGGGGATGGAATCATAAAACCTCCCACCTCCCACCAGGACATGGCGCCTTCAGCTGAGTGTTTGGTACCTAAGGAGGCCGACGTTATGGTCCATGCGGTCCATGACCTGATGGTTAGAAATGACTCCAAATTTCCTGAACAGCCTTTTAACAATTTACAGTGAATATGTTACCCACTAATTTACTCTAATGCCTATTTTTAAAATGTATCTGCTCTTGGATACATTCACAGGTCACTGGCAAACTTCAAAAATAGCCAAGTGTTGGGGCGCTTGGGTGGCTCAGTTCGTTAAGCTCCGACTTCAGCTCAGGTCATGATCTCACAGTTTTTGGGTTCGAGCTCCGCGTCGATCCATATGCTGACAGCTCAGAGCCTGGAGCCTGCTCCGAATTCTGTGTCTCCTCCTCTCTTTGCCCCTCCCTTGCTCATGCTCTGTCTCTGTCTCTCAATTACAAATAAAAATGTTTTAAAAAACAGCTAAGTGTCTTGTTCCTCACTACTTTAGTTTCCTGTGGGTGTGTGACTCCCCTGGTTACCCCCTCTGTCTGGAAAGCCACTTTAAGGAAAAAAAAGTTTATTTACTTTGAGAGAGAGGGAGAGAGAAAAGCTGAAGCAGGCTTTGCAGTGCCAGCACAAAGCCTAACGTGAGGCTGGAACTCACAAACTGTGATATCATGACCTGAGCTGAAATCAAGAGTCAGATGCTCAACCCACTGGAATGCAGATGCTTTCCACACCTCTGACCTCTCTTGGCCTTCTTTTTTCTCCGTATCTCTGTGTCATTTGGTTTTTTCACCTTCATAAAATTCCTCCCTTCCTCCTATGACAGACCTAACATCGTCGTAAATTCTCCTCTAATTTTCCCTACATCTTCTTACCTTTCCAGGAAGCCAGCTCTTTGTTTACGTTGCATTGTGCTGATTTTATTTATCAAATAACACTTGTCTTGTACCAAGACTGTTCCAAGCCCTTTACAAACATTAATTAATTATAGCCATCCAGCAGTAACATTGTCCCCACTTTGCATCTGGGGAAACTGAGGTTCGGGGAGGGTAAGTGACTTGCCCCAGATCACAAACTAGTCAGGGACCGTCGTGTCCAGTCCTAAATGAATGCATATCCTCCAGATACTTCCCCTTGAATATCTTCAAACTCCACAAATATACAACTAAAATTCTGACTCCTCCCCCCAACTGTAAGCTTGCTATCCCTCCATAATCACTCATTTTTATTGTCACCCTCACAAATCACTCATTTAAGCGACACATTTCCCCCCGTTTGCCAGTTTTCGAGCTTTGGAGTCATCGTGGGTGGGAAAAGCAGGAAGTCTGCAGTCCGGCTTGTGAGCTTTTCACTCACCGTGAGACCCAGAGCCAGTGCCTCCCTGTGGGGTGACAGCCCTCGGGCTTAGGAGGACACCATCTTTTTTTTTTTAAGGTTTTTTAAATTTATTTTTGAGAGACAGAGACAGCGCGAGCAGAGGAGGGTCAGAGAGAGAGGGAGACACAGAATCCGAAGCAGGCTCCAGGCTCTGAGCTAGCTGTCAGCACAGAGCCCAATGTGGGGCTCGAACCCACAATCGTGAGATCATGACCTGAACCAAAGCTGGACACTTAACCGACTGAGCCACCCAGGCGCCCCAGGAGGACACCATCTGCTCGCCTCTCTCTGAACTCTGTGAATGTGTCAGCTCTCACTGCTTCCCCTTCTTTATTGTTAGGATCCAGTCGTCCACCAAGTCCTGGTAGTTCTTCTTCATAAACCTCACTCCTGTGTAGTGTCATTGTCCTCGCTGCCTCCCTTGTGGCCCAGCCCTCATCAGTTAATGTCTGGGTAACAACAACGAAAAACGTTAAATGGCCTACTTGCCTATAGCTTCTTTTTATTCCGATCGAATCTGACCTAACGCTGTATTAATTTTACTAAGATACTTCTTTTGTCATGTTCTCTGCTCCATTAACCTTGGTGACTTCCCAAGGCCTTACCACCAAGTGGGACCTCACCAACTGGTTTCTAGGCCCCCCCGGAACTAACTCTAAACCTTACATCTCTGTCAAAGTGAGGAAAACCTCCTTGACCGAGGCTCCCAAGCTGGTGTCATTCTCCCTGACCTATCACCTGAAGTCATAGCCAGTCTTTCTGATCCTTCAACGTTTGAATGGAATTTACACCTTCCACCGGTACCTAAAGGAGTATGTCTTTCAGTCTGATAGCACCTTGAACTAGCTACAAAGTGTAGGTCATTACCAATAAGCACATCTCGTGGAATGCAAGGTCAAAGGACTCCAGACAAAACTGTGATCATTTGCACACCTCATTCTTTATTCCCCAAACCATTGAAGACCTCCCTCAGATTCTGTTCAAAGGTCACCTTCCGTGACCACCTATTTAACAACTGAAACACCCCCTTCCCTGGTCTGACGCTTCCTAACTCCATTTCCAACTTTTTCTTTGTCTCGATAGTGCGTATCAGTATCTGACATAACCTACTTCTTCATTTATATGTTTTTATTTATTTTGAAAGAGAGAGAGTGAGTGGGGCAGGGTGGGGGTACAGACAGAGAGAGGGAGAGGGAATCCCAAGCAGGTTCCGTGCTATCAGTGCAGCGCCCAAACAGTGCTCCATCCCACAACTGTGAGATCATGACCTGAGCTGAAATCGAGAGTCTGACGCTCAGCCAACTGAGCCACCCAGACACCCCTAATTTATTTATTTGTGTGTATTATCTCTCATGCTCCTAGCATATAATCCTGTAAGTGCTGAGATTTTTATTTTATTCACTACCCGACCTCTATTGCCTAGAGAATGCCTGACACACATTAAGTGTTCAACAAGTACTCGAATAAATGAATGAATAGCTGATCCAGTTTTGAACACAGAGCGGCCATTCAATAAGCATTTGTTAAAGCGAACTTGAATTGGAGTTTCATGTGTCTTTCAGAAGGAAGTAAGCGTCTTTCTTAGTCTCTGGAGTAGCTGTGCCTTTGAACATCTTCCAGTTCTATTTTGTGTCTATTTCTTGAGTTGAAAAATGAAACTGGCATACAGATTAGTACTAGCAAGTGGATATTTGTACTATTGTCTTATGAATGAAGACAGATACAGAAAGATTTGTGTGCCGGCATTTAAAGCCGGCCATAGCTCAGACATTAGAATTGGAGTTCCTAGTTTTCTCCACTTTATTCCTTATATCGCCACAAGAAATCTGTAAATATGAAAAGAATAAGAAATAAGAAAGTTTCCCTTAATAATGATCATGGTGATATACATATATGTGCACGTGTGTGTGTGTGTGTGTGTGTGTATGTAAACCTGAGCTAAAATCAAGAGTCGGTCATTGAACCAACCAACCAGCCACCAGCTGCCCCATATCATATATATTTTTATATACATATAATATAGTATATAGTATAGTACACTATATAGTATAGTATAGTATAATATATAATGTATATATGTTATATGTATATATGTATGCATTTTAAATGTAGGATTTAGGGGCAACTGGGTGGGTGACTCAGTGGGTTGAGTGTCCAGCTTTGACCCAGGTCATGATCTCACAGCATATGAGTTCAAGCCTCGTGTTTGGGCTCTATGCTGACAGCTCAGAGCCTGGAGCCTGCTTCAGATTCTGTGTCTCCCTGTCTCTCTGCCCCTCCCCCACTTGTACTCTGTGTTTCTCTCTGTCTCTCAAAAGTAAATAAACATTTTAAAAATTTTAATTTAGGATTTAGACCATATTCCAATGTACAATGCTATTTCATTTTCCATAAGAATACTTCATACCATAGCATTTTATAACAAGAAGGACCTTGGATTAATTCATGAATTAACTAATTAGTTCTCTCATTGTCATTTACGTGCCTTTTATTCATTCCCCAAACATTTCCCAAGGGGTGACCATACGTCAGGCTCTGACCTTAAGGCTACGAGGGGCACAACGATGAACAATACGTGCCCCCTGACTTCGCAGAACTCATGGTCTAGGAACAAGATGGGTTACAAAGGAGAATTAGAAACTTGAGTTCCGGGTGACAACGCAGGATCCTTCTGCTGCACAAAACTCTTGTGAGTGAGGAAATGCAGAGAGGAAGTGATTTATTATCGTGGAGAGGGTGTTGGCAGAGAGACTGACACTGAGGAACAATGACTCTCCCGACCCAGTGACATGGGAACTGGGTCTTAACTGACGAGGAAGCATTCTCCAGGCAGAGAAACACATTCAGGGTGTCCCAGGCACAGAGAGCACTGTGTAGAAAACAGGGAGCTCAGAGCCTCCCACGTCCACCCCAGGATCTAAAAGTACAATGGGAGGGGTGCCTGGGTGGCTCAGTCGGTTGAGCATCAGACTCTTGATCTCAGCTCAGGTCTTGATCTCAGGGTTGTGAGTAGGAGCCCCTCTCCACGCCCACTCCCACCCCATCCCACCTGCCTGGGACATGGCTCTGGGGTGGAGGCTACTTTAAAAAATACAGTGGGAGCGGAGGGGTGGAGAAGTTGGGAGTGGAATAGTGAGAAAAGAAGCTGTGAAGGTGAGCAGGGCCTGAATATAACAGTCCAGTCAAAGAATGCAGCCTTGATCCTATCAAGGTGGATGGTGCTTCTGTATCTATGTCATTGTCTCTTGGGGGATGCCTCCGGCTACCTGCAGGTCCACCATGAGGACCATCCAGTAGGGGCACCGTGTGATGAGGATTATGCCTGCTAGATGTGGCACTGCCAACCCCACCTTCCTCAGCCTGAGTACACACACTGGGCACTAATGAAGAAATACAAGTTCTTTACAGAAGGATTTAGGCAGTTGTCCCAAAGTCGTATCTCATAGAGGGAGGGAGGATTTATGGGGGTCAGAAAGTCAAGACTGGCCTTCTGTTCTGGTTCCTTCTGTCCCTCCTTGGAATGCTTCCCACGGGGATGGTCACTGCCTCATTCCTGACCTCAGCTCTCTGTCTGACTTCTCTCTGGCCCTCCATGTACCCATTGCCCATCAGCCCACTTTCACCTTCCTAAAGAAATGATCCACTACCTATCCCTTGGTTTGTCCTTCTGTCTGGACAATTTTCCAGGCACCCACTGAAGTGTTGTTCTTTCCCCCTTGTTTCTGCTGTCTGTGCAGAGGGAAAATCAGACTCTGATCCATGCTTGGATGGATGCAGTGGAAGGCTTCTCTGCTGGCTGCGGTTGGCATTCCTCACATGGAAAATGTGGCTAACAGCGGTACCTCTTTCCAGGATTGTTACAAAGACTAAATGATGTAAAACTTTTCTAGTAAATGATGTCATTATTCCTGCTAGGCTCAGGATCTGAAATATCTAGAGCGACAAGTCACTAAAGATCCATATAAAAGTAGCTTAATCTCTAAGTGTATGGCCCAAGTGAACCAGAGGAGAGGGGTCTGAGACTAGGTTGACAACTCAACAATGCCAGCGAACACCCAGTCACCGTATGACCTCACGATCACAGGGTGACTCCTATGACACCGAGCACAGTGCTCTGTGTGAGGCTCCGCCGTTCCAGAAGTTGTCCGGGAAGCCAGCCTTTAGAACTCAGGGTCTAGAAATGCATCTGATACTGCTGCTCAGCTGCAAGGGAGGCTGGGAAAAACTCCGAGGAGGCAGGAGTGACTCACACGTTCGGCTTAGGCTGCTCTGGTTCGTTCTCTGGAGCTGCAGAAACGGAAGGGGCACACGGGAGAGTAGTTGTTGGGGGGCAGGGAACAGAGCTTGCCATCCTCATGTTGCTGAGAAGGTAAGTGAGACAAGGCACCGTCGCAGAGCCGGAATCCTCTCGGAGCGTGGGGGCTGTGACTTGATTCGAATGCGACATTTGTGCTTCTTCGGAGCCATACGAACAGTCTCTTACATGTTCGCTATTCTTTCTCATAACAGATTCCCAGAAGTGGAATTTATTAGGTCAGAAGTTATAGACCGCTGCCAAAAAATGCCTGAGTCTAATCATGAGGAAATAGTAGACAAATCGAAATGGAAAGACATTCTTATTCCCCAGCCAGTCTTTCAAAAACGTCGGTGTCGTGAAAGACGAGGAAAGGCGGAGGAACTGGTTCCGATCAGAAGAGACCACAGGGACAGAGCAATAAAGGCAATGAGGGAGGCTGCGGGTGGATCTCGGAGCAAGAAAAATAAATTCTCTATAGAATATTCCAGGAGCAACTGGCAACGTCTGCATCTTGACTGTGTATTTGATAACACTATTGCAATCAAAGTTACATTTTCTAAATTTGATACTAGTAGTTGCTTAAGAGAGTATCATCAGGGGCGCCTGGGTGGCTCAGTCAGTTGAGCGTCCGGCTTCAGCTCAGGTCATGATCTCATGGTTCGTGAGTTCGAGCCCCATGTCGGGCTCTGTGCTGACAGTTCAGAGCCTGGAGCCTGCTTCAGATTCTGTGTCTCCCTTTCTCTCTCTCTAAAAAATAAATAAAAAAACATAAAAAAAATTAAAAAAAGAAAGAGTATCATTATTCTTAGGAGATACACACCCAAGTTTTTAGGGATAGAATCTGCTGCTCTCTGATTTCTGCAGCTTACTCATAGATGCTTATCAATCAATGATGACCCTGACAATGATGATATTATTAAAATAAGATTGTAAATAACAATGAGAATAAACCAGTTGGCCAGTCTAGATGAAGATTATGCAAAGATTCCTGCTCTGTACATTTGAAAAAAATTCAAAATAAAAGGTTAAAGATAAAAAATAAAAATGGCAAACCTAATTTTGTTAGTTTGTGCCAGTTTATAAGCAATGCTTACAAAACTTTCATTTTGGGGCGCCTGGGCGGCTTAGTCGGTTAAGTGTCCAACTTCAGCTCAGGTCATGATCTTGTGGTTCATGAGTTCAAGCCCTGCATCCGGCGCTGTGGTGACGGCTCAGAGTCTGGAGCTGCTTTAGATTCTGTATCTCCCTCTCTCTGCCCCTCTTCTGCTTGTGCTGTCTCTCTCTCTCTCTCTCTCTCTCACTCTCTCTCTCTCTCTCAAAATAAATAAATATTTAAAAAGAAAAAAAAATTAAGACTTTCATTTTACCCTCATTTATACTAGCATTTATTTTTAGTTTTTCCAAGTTTACTAGCCTAGAAATACATTTTAAAATGTTTTATGTATGTGCTTATTAGTTAGATGAGTTGGGCATCTTTCCCTATAATTTTACTACATGGTTGTGCGTGCTATTTTACTACGTGTGTACGTGCATGTGTGTATCTACTTATATCTTGTCCCACTTGTCTACTAAGATCTTAGCGTTGGGGCACCTGGGTTACTCAGAGTCAGATTCTTGGTTTCGGCTCAGGTCACGATCTCCTGGTTGGTGAGTTCGAACTTCACATAGGCTCTGCACTAAGAGCATAGAGCCTGCGTGGGATTCCCTCTCTCTCCCTCTCTCTCTGATCCTCCCCTGCTCTCTCTCTGTCTCTGTCTCAAAATAAACTTTAAAAAAATCTTAGCATTTTTCTCATTGCTTGTATCTACCCTGTAAGCAATATGTTTGCAATGCAGAGTATTTCTCCTTAGGTAATTATGGTCTCCATAAATATCTTGATCCATTTGGGGAAGAACTGAAACCAGACAGGTTTATAGAATACTTAAAATTTTGTTCGCCCATGACGACGGTCAACATCAGACCAAAGTTTACATGAATTTTTGAAATTCTTTTTTTCTGATTTCATTGAGCTCCAATATCCTTCCATTGACTTCACTCCACCCAGTCCCATCCCCCCACCCCCCATATCACCCTAACAATCAGGTACCATGACATTTTCAGAAGAGGGAAAAGCTGCATGGTGGTTCTTTGGACAGACTTGCCTGACTCAGGGCCCCCTTGTCCTCACACACATCTGACTGGCCAGGGCCACAGACACGAGATGGCACCATGGCACAATTTGTGTGATCTCTGCGACAACAGCATCACTACATGGTGCTGAGACATGGAATATGGGTGTTAGGTTCAGGTGACGTGACTGCCTGCCGTGTCCCCAAACCTACGCCCCATCCATGAGCAATCTGTGTCTTTTTGGACAGAAGTTCTCATGCTTTGAGAGTGTCAGAATTACCTAGAGAGCTAGGGACAAACACAGAGTCCCAAACTCACTGAAGCGGGATGAAGCACAGACCTTTGTAAGTCCGGTAAATTCTTCAGGTGATTCTGTTCCGTACCAAGGTTTGAGAACCATTGTTTGCAACGTCAAATAAAAGGAAAATATCCCTCAAAGTATAAGGTTAAAAACGTTGATGGGCGCCTGGGTATCTCAGTCAGTTGGGCGACCAGCTTCACTCAGGTCATGATCTCATGGTTTGTGGGTTCGAGTCCTGCGTCTGGCTGTGCTGACAGCTCAGAGCCTGGAGCCTGCTTCAGGTTCTGTGTGTGTGTGTGTGTGTGTGTGTCTCTCTCTCTCTCTCTGACCCTCCCCTGCTTGTGCTGTCTTTCTCTGTCTCACAAAAATAAATTTAAAAAAACATTAAAAAAATTAAAAATGTTGATCAGCTGGAGGTTTAGCTTGGATTACGAGGTAAGAGGGACCACAGGCGGCAATAGCAGACAGATAATCTATACGGGCAGGCATGCTGTGAATTTAGGATCCTGAACTGGTTTCTTTCTAGGACTAGATTACGGTTCAGCAATCAGCTTTAAAAAACCCGTGAGTATCTAATGTAAATGCCCACATAACCCATACTGTGACCGTATGACTGGTGGATGGAGTCAAAACACCTCTTTTTTGAAGAGTTTCCACTGCATTCCGTGGGGATAACCCTTGCCAACCCCACATGGGAGTGTGGCAGCTTCCATGGCTTTTCTCCTTCTTTGAGGTGCGAGTCCTTAGCTGCATCCATAGTTCCAAGCCTGAGGCCGGAAAAACTCCACCTTATCTGTGGTGACAGATGTCCCCCCAGCTGGAGTGTGCTTCGGGCCAGCACCCTGCGGTGGCAAAGAAGGGGAAGAATGCACGGGAGGTTTCTTGCCTTCTCTTTGGGCCACTTCTCCTTTCTTCTTCTACACCAGCAGCCAGCCAGTTTCTGACCTCTTCGGGCTGAGTGAATACTAAGATGTAAGAAAGCTCCAGTAATTCCGCTACTGGGCATTTACCCAACAAAAATGAAAATATTAAGTCAAAAAGATACATGCATCCTGGGTTTATTGAAACAGTATTTGTAGTAACCAAGATATGGAAGCAACCCAAGTGTCCATCAACCGATGAATGGACAAAGATGATGTGACACATGCTATATATGGCAAACATTGGTAGAATATTACTCAACCCTAAAGAAGAGAGAGATCTTGCCATTTGTGACAACACGGTTGGACCTTGGGGGCATTATGCTAAGTGAAATTAATCAGACAGAGAAAGACAAATACAATATGATTTCACTTACATGTGGAATCTGAAAAATAAAACACATGAACAAACAAAAAGCGACTCTTAAATATGGCAAACAAATGGGTGGTTGCCAGAGGTAAGGTAGGTGGGGGAATGGCAAAAATAGATAAAGAAGATTAAGAGATACAAACTTGTGATTTTAAAACAACCAAGTCACAGAGATGAAAAGTGGAGCGTAGGGGACACAGTCAATAATGTCGCAGTAACGTCACATGGTGACTACACCGAGGGCGGTGAGCGTTGAGTGATATATGGAGTTGCCAAAGCAATATGTCATACCCCTGAAACTAACATAACATTGTATATCAACTATATCTCTCTTTTTTTTTTTTGGGAAAAAATGCTCTTGCAGAACTGTTGCTATTCCTTTTTTAATTTATTTAATGTTTTGCTTTATTTCTGAGAGACAGAGACAGAACATGACCAGGGAAAGGGCAGAAAGAGACACACATAGAATCCGAAGCAGGCTCAGAGCTGTGAGCACAGAGCCCAATGTGGGGCTTGAACCCACAAACCGTGAGATCATGACCTGAGCTCAAGTTGGTCGCTTAACCACCTGAGCCACCCAGGGGCCCCGGAACTGGTACTGTTCTAAACTGGCTTTGCATTTTCTGTGCCTGACATATATCCAAAGCTGAATCTTTACTTGGGGTTTCTTAGGTCTCCTGGAAGATTGTTTTCCTGAAGATTTCTCTCCTATAGATCACTTCACTTATTCCATGCACCTGTGTTCACAAAGTTCTCTTGTGACTCATTTGCAACCATATCCACTTTCTGGCCGTTAGTGTCCTCTGCTCTCTAAGTGACCTATGAAGGACCCCAAGTGATCTTTCCCTGGATCTTACCCCTGTGATGTCCATCTGATCCATTGAAAATGCTCATAAGTAATCCTGGATGATCCCTACACAACCTTCACCTTGGTGGCCCAGCCTGCTTTTAACCAACCTTGGTCAGGAGTCAGGCTGCATCCTTGAGCCTTCCAGCTGCAGGAAAAGTGTCATTTCAGACTCTCTGAGAGATATCCTTGAAGCCTGGGAAGGAAGTGGCAGTCCTTCCTCACTTCCACCCCACCCTCCCCCCCCTTAATCAGAAATGGAAACTCTCCTTGGGAAAATCGCCTCCAAAATAATCTCTTCAAAAATCCTGTAGGATCGAAGAGCCATGGAAAAGGGCCTCAATGAGTGTTTCCTTGGTAGATTCCTCATATGGTGATCTAGGTTTGGAATATCGTGTTTGTTTTATGTGATTTTCCCAGTGAAACCTATGTTTCAACATTATTTTACTCTAGTTTTAGGTATCCTGCCATTAAGCCACATTTAGGGAGGCCACAGTTCAGGACAATCTTTTTCCTAGATCGGGTCCTCTTTGGAGACAGGAATAGATGATTGGAAAATGGTATAGTGATGCTTTACTTTAGTAGAAATTGTTTTCAATGTATAATATACATGGAGTCTACAATGATGACCGCACAGCTCGAAGGACGTAACAAAGTAAACTCACCCACGTAACAAGCGCTCATATCCAGATCGAGAACATGACCAACTTCGGAAGCCGTCTTTCCCATCTGAATTCTCCCAGAGTAATTAATATCCTAACTATCGGTCCATTCTTTTCTGCTTTTGAGATTTATAGAAATAGAATCTTTCCTGTCTGGTCAACACTATGTTTGTGAGATTCATTCAAATTTCTACCTTTAGTAGGAGATCATTCATCTCATTACTGTGTGGCCATGGTATGAATACACTTGGAAAGTTAATATTTGGTCAGTAAATCTCTTCATTAAGGGTAGCTCAAAGTTAGCTCTTGCTTCCCCAGGCCTTCCGCAATTCCAGCCTGAATCCACAGAAGGACTCTAGCGTCACCGTAATGACTTGCCTTGGGTGTCAGGATAAAGCAGTTAAACTTGCAGTTTTTTAAAAACTATGTCCAAGGTTAGGGTCTTTCAGGAAAAAGTTTATTATTTATTCCTATTCCTTATACTTTATCCCATCAATCTGCTCTTTTCATTTGGGTTACTTAGAATCACAAAATGTTTGAATTGGATAAAAACATGTCTCCTGAGAAACATTTTTCATAAAATCTGTTAACAGTTGTATGAGTTTCTATTTCCTCAGGAATTGAGATAAGAAGTTTTATCGCATAGCCCCCCCCCAATTGAAACTGTTCCATTCATAATAACAAGTGAGGGTCAAAAATGGTTCTCTGAGTAATTCTCGCACTGTACTTTGTAATTACGTACTGCAATTTTTTTCCATTAAAAGGAAAGGCTTCCGAGCATGATAGATTTTTTTTTTTTTACCAAGAATAAGATGACTTTGGAGTTTATTTAAATAAAAAGTCACATTTTAAAATTGCAGTGAAATCCAGTACATATTTTGAAAACTTGTCAGAGCTTCCTTCATGGATTAATATCAATGCTCCGGTTGAAAATGTAAGCGATGTTGGGATGGGCACGGGGTGTTGTATGGAAACCAATGTGACAATGAATTTTATTTCTAAAAAAAGAAAATGTTGACGTGAAAACAGTGTCTATGTTCTGAATAATAAGTGAAAAGCACTAAAGACTTGTGTTTTCATGAAATTCTGTTTGACAAATGGTAAAATATCATTAGAACATCATTTTAAATAAGAATTCTTTTTCATGCAGACTGGGGTGTACATATAACTTTATTCATTTATTTATTCATACAACACAATATTTAAGGGGCACCTGCTATGTGTTAGGCATTGTGTTAGGCTACAGACGTGTCACACGAATAAGGAGAATATTGCCCCTGGCCTCAGGAGCCTAGAGTTGAGTGTAGTTGAGAGAGAAGTAAACAGCTTCTGACTGTGGTAATCACTGCTTGTATATGTGCTGTAGGATTCTGTACGTGTAATAAAAAGTACACAAAAGACACCAAATGAATCTCTGGTAGGTTATGAAATCTTTCCCCAAGGAAGTGATACCTAAGGTAGGTGGCCAGATACACGTAGATAGTTAGATAGGGTTAGAGGGTGGTGTAGACATTCACAAAGGCTGAAGCAATTGGCTGTCATTTAGGGCACACAGTATTAACCCATTGAAAAAGGAGAGGGGAACGAATTAAATCAGCTGGGGACATGAAAATAAACACTCAAAAAGTCCAGAAGGAAATAATCATTAAGACAGCATATTAGAGTAGAAATCAGTCAGGGGGTGCCTGGATGGCTCAGTGTGTTAAGCGTCTGACCTTTGGTTTTGGCTCAGGGCATGATCTCACTGTCTGTGAGTTTGAGCCTCACGTCAGGCTTTATGCTTACAGCACAGAGCCTGCCTGGGATTCGCTCTCCCTCCGTCTCTGCTCCCCACCTCCACCCTGTTCTCTCTAAAAATAAATAAATAAATAAACAGTAAAAAAAAAAAAAGAAAAAGAAATGGGTCAGGAGTCAGGCCAACTCAGATTCAACCCCTAGCTTCACCACTTAACAGACATGTGAAATTGAACAAATCCTTCAACTTTTCAGAGCCATTGTTCTCCATTGCACAAAATGGAGAACAGCGTAGAGATTATTAGGGGTGAAGGGAGGATTAAATGAAATAATGTATATAAAAGTGTCTAATCCAGGGGTGCCTGGGTGGCTCAGTCTGTTCAGTGCGCAACGTCAGCTCAGGTTATGATCTCGCACTTCAGGACGTCAAGCCCCACGTCGGGCTCTGTGCTGACAGCTCAGAGCCTGGAGCCTACTTTGGATTCTGTGTGTCTCCATCTCTATCTGCCCCTTCTCCACTCACGCTGTGTCCCTCTCTCAAAAATAAACAAACATTTAAAAACTTTTTTTAATGTGTCTAATCCAGTTCCTAGCACATATTGAATACTTAAAATTTGGAGGCTTTGGGGGTGCCCTGGGTGGCTCACTCAATTAAGCATCTGACTCTCAGTTTCAGCCTAGGTCATGATCTCACAGTTTCATGAGCTCAAGCCCTCAATTGGGCTCTGCACTATCAGTGCAGAGCCTGCTTGGGATTCTCTCGCTCCCCTCCCCTACTCATTCAATCTCTATCTTTTCTCAAAATAAATAAACATAATCTTTTCTTTAATTGGAGGCCTTGTTATTTTGGAAGAAAACTAGGAGTGGAGGGGAGGATCAGCATTCAAAGACCAAACCCAGGAAGATAAAAAGAGTTTTACAAGATCCCTTTGGCTACAGTTAAATCCACTAGCAATTAGCTTCCTTTTCCATTGACAAGTGAACCATAAAAGTGAATGTACTTGTGATTCTTGGGTAAAAGCACAAGTCAGAGTACTAATTTATGTTCCAGGGACATAGTTGGCCAACAGCAAAATTATAAAGCAGGTCTGTTCTTTTCAAACACTCATGAGTGAGCTTTGAGTGCCCTCGTGAAGAAGCAAAGTGGACTTCTGGGTAGGGGATCAGTTGGATATTTGTTATTTCCTTTGGTTTTCTTCTGAAACCTAATAAAATGACAGTAAAGGAATCATTGCTTTCAGGCAAAAACCCACAGTGAAAATTAGATTAGGAGGGAAGACCAAACAAGATTTAGGAAGTTAGAAGCCATACAGACAAGAGGTAACTTATATTTTTTTAATGTTTATTTATTTTTGAGAGATTATATTTCGAGAGACAGCATGAGGGGAGGAGGGGCAGAAAGAGAGAGGGAGGCACAGAATCCGAAGCCGGCTCCAGGCTCTGAGCTGTCAGCACAGAGCCTGAGTCAGGACTTGCCCTCACGAGCTATGAGATCATGACCTGAGATGATGTTAGACGCTTAACAGACTGAGCCACCTTGGTGCCCCAAGAGGTATCTTATTAGTTCTGAGAAAGCTGACCCCTAAACTTGTCTGGAGAAAGTTAGGGAGTGCCTGATTCTATCATGGACCTCCCAAAAGGTGTGAGAATATCCGTACCCTTGGAAATTCGGATAAAGTGGGGTTAAAAGCAGGAGGACTTGGTTTGTAAGCATATTTAAGAACTGGTTAAATCGATAGATGCCCTGTTCAATACCGTGGAGCCATTTCACTGCCTTCTCCCCTCTTCCTGCCTCTCAGAGACCAGAGAAGGTCAATGGAGAAGTTCACTTTATGGGAAACACGGCACTTTTGGGGATGGGATTCAGCCCTGTGAACAGAAGGGTGGTGGTTTCTATGAACATTTATGGAAACATTTGTAACCAGGTAAATGCTGAGGTCTTTTGCCTCCATTCTGATGCCAGAACGCTGGAGATCGGCGTGTTGTCTGGGGTATGTGACCAGGTGGAGAGGGAAGCCGTAATGGGACGGACATCAAGAGCCCCCCAATCAAACGGCCCCGCCAGAGCACCTGAAACTGGAAGCCGGCACTCAAGGAGGCTCACCCAGGGGACCCTGACTTCCACGAAACGTTTTGAGTAACTCAGTCCTAAATTTGAGTAGACAACTGAAAATTATCAGACATTTAAGGAAACCCACCAAGACGAAAGAGTGGAACAGATCTTTGGGAATCTCTTAAAAAGAAACAGAGAGTTTTATTCAAGCCCCAGGTAGGATGACTGCCCAGGAAACATACTCTTCCCAGGGAAGAAAGCGTTCTGAAGAATGAAAAGTTTTACAAGGTTATGTACTTTTTCACATTTTGTAAAAGCTCAGGAGATTATAAGTTACCATACAGGCTGGAATCACAAGATTTGATGTCAAGGGAGCAGGGGCACTGACGGGTGTCTGAGGGAGAAGATGGTTTCCTTGGGTGCTTGTAAGGCTGACCTACGATGTCGGCTTGGCAGGGCATAGGCACGCTTAGGGTTGAAACAAAGTTTATGTACAGTTGTACTCACTCACAGAGAAATCTAGAATGCCTTCCTTTGTAAATCAGGGCTTTATGAGAACTTTAGTGAGGGTTTTTTTTTTTTTTCTCTCATCAGAAGGTGGAAACCAGGGTGCCTGGGCAGCTCAGTCAGTTAAGCATCTGACTTAGGCTCAGGTCATGAGTTCGAGCCCCAATTCAGGTGAACATGAGCCCCGGGTGAGCCCCGCTTCTCTCCCTCTCTCCTTCTCTCTCTGCCCCTCATTCCCATGTGCCTTCTCTCTCTCTTTCTCAAAAAAAAAAAAAAAAAAAAGGTGGAGACCAGAAAAAATAAACAAAAGCACCTTGGAAGAAAGCAAAACTCTAATGGGATCAGCGTTATCATCTTATCAGATGGATAAGTGGTGATTTTGTGCCCAGGAAACAAGAATATTATGTAATTTTTAAAAGAACTTTCATAGAATTAAAGGGGGCTTTGGGAAATTAAAAATATACATGACAGTAGAATTTAAAAATTCAGAGTGGAGTTCCTGAGTGGCTCGGTTGTTAAGCATCCAACCATTAGTTTTGGCTCAAGTCATAATCTAAAAGTTCATGAGTTCGAGCCCTGCGTTAGGCTCTGCATTGACAGCACAGAGCCTACTTGGGGCTCTCTCTCTCTCTCTCTCTCTCTCTCTGCTTCTCCCCTGCTCAAGTTCTCTTTCTTTCTTTCTTAATAAAAATAAATAAACTTCAAAAAAATTTCGGAGAAAGTCTGCATGAGAAAGTTGAGCGAACCTCCAAGAAAGTAGAGCAAAAACAAAGAAATGGAAAAAGAGAGTTGAAAAAAAAATTAGAAGACCGGACTAAGAAGTTCAAAAGCTACATTAGAGGACTTCCATAATGAGAGACAGAGAAAACCAAAGGAAGGAAGCCATCAACAAAATTATTCCAGAGAGAGGACATGAGTTTGCAGATTGTAAGAGCTACTGGGTGCCCAGATAGTAGATGAAATTAGACACACCCCAAGGCATTATTGTGCCATTTCCAAACACTGTGCATTTGTTTGCTGGATTTCATACAATATACCACAGGGTGGGAGGCTTAAATAACAGAAATTCGTCATCTCACAGGTTTAGAGGCTGGAAGTCCAAGATCATGGTGTTACGGACCTCAGGATATATGTTTTTAGAATGTGAAATTAAGGGACTCCTAGCTGGCTCAGTCAGTTGGGTATCCGATGTTGATTCAGGTCATGATCTCACAGTTCGTGGGTTCAAGCTGACAGCTCAGAGCCTAGAGCCAGATTCTGTGTCTCCCTCTCCCTCTGCCCCTCCCCTGCTCATGCTCTGTCTCTCTCTGTCTCAAAAATAAATAAACATTAAAAAATAATGTGAAATTAAAAGATGCCTGATCTATCTATATTCCTGTCTAAGAGTTTGAGATGAATTAGTAATAAGTATGCAACAGGAAGCAAATAAAACTACAAAAACAGAAACAAGAGAAGTATCAGTTTCGGGGAAAATGAAAAGTTGAGTAGGAAAAAACATACAGAGTACCATGAAGCTCCACTGTAAATATCATTCACACATGTCCAATAATGTTAAAATAACTATTAATCTAAGCAAGACAAATATGTTGGAAGCGTGGGGAGATAGAAATAGTGGTGTGTCTTGGGTGTGCTCTGGGTAGGTGAGGTCAGAAAAAGAGTTACATTTTCCCATGTACAGGTCTGTGGTCGTGTCAAAAAAAGAGTCCTTAATCTGCACACTTGAGATGGATGAGACTTAATCTGTTGGTTGAGGCTCAGGTACAAACAAAAACCAGCACCCACAACGGTGGCTCGGGTTCAAACCTAACACAGCAAAGACAAATGCCCAGTGGGGCATTAACTAAGCGACGCTGTCTCGGTAAGACTGGATGGGGAATTAGTGGAGACGCAACACGCTGCAGGGCACAGGTGCTGTTCTGCAGGCGGACCACCCCCATTGAGCTCCAGTTATAAAGACATGTATCACCGAGCGCCTGGGTGGCTCAGTCTGTTAAGCGCTCGACTCTTGGTTTCAGCTCAGGTCATGATCTCTCAGTTCGTGGGATCCATCCCTGCATCTGGTTCTTCAATGACAGTGCAGAGCCTGCTTCAGATTCTCTCTTTCCTTCTTTCTCGCCCCTCCCCCTGCTTCTGCTCTCTCTCTTTCTCAAAATAAATAAGGAAACTTTAGAAAAGTAAATTGAAAAAACATATCACAAAATTTAAGGATGTTTATCAGAGAAGCCATATAGATATGAGGTGTCTGGGTGGCTCAGTCAGTTAATCGTGTGACTTTGGCTCAGGTCATGATCTCACAGTTCGTGGGTTCAAGCCCGGCTTTAGGCTCTATGCTGACAGCTCAGAGCCTGGAGCCTGCTTTGGATTCTGTGTCTCCGCTCTTTCTGATCCTCCCTCACTCATGCTCTATCTCTCTCTCTCTCTCTCAAAAATAAATATTTAAAAAAGAAAAGAGAGAGAGAAGCCAGAGAGATAAGTTCTCAGAAATGTAAATGTCCTGATTTTTAAAACACTGCTTTATGAAAAAACATAGCTGTGGGCCATCTTTGGCTCATATACTGCCAATGAAACCGATGATGCTTTTTCATCCTCTCTTGGAGGGTGTGGGAGAGACCTAATATCCCTGAAATGACATTACACTGGGTTAGTAAAATTGGCTCCGGATGAAAATCATTTTAAACAGCAAACCAAGGAGCGAAGACCTATAAAACTAACAAGCCAGAACAAAACAAAACAAAGAAACAAAACCTCTGGACCTTAACATTTTCCCAAGGCACATTGATGTGATCAAATCAGAATTACTTAGTGTTTACAAGATATCGGAGTATGCCTTTGACTTCACAGTCAGAGAGATAATTTAATTGGGACGACATTTACAAATTTCCTGGAGATCTAAACAACTGGATCATGTAGGCCCTGCTGATGCGTAGAATATCCGAAGTCCATTTTCAGTCTGATGTCAATAAATGACTCATCATTTCTCTTGACTTCCAGGCTTCTCAGTGTTCTGTGTCGCTGTGTGTACCAAACAATGTGTTAGACTTAAGTCTTCTCATTCCTACAGTGTCTGTGTCTGTTAGTGTGCAGATGAACAAGGGGAAAAATCAAGCAAATAAGTGAGAAAAAAAGTTTTGTATCATACAAATAAGAACAGAAAGTACATCGATGGTTGCCTGAGGCCCAAGGTAGAGAAAGGCAGGTTTGGGGGTGGTGAAAGTGTTCTAGAACCAGATTGTAGGGATTGTTGCACAACAGTGCAAATGAATTCAAACTCTTGAATTATACACTTACAATGGGAGAATTTTATGCTAGAAAAATTATACCTTACTAGAACTGTAATTTTATTTATTTTTTAAATTTTATTTGTTTATTTTTCTTACATTTATTTTTTTTGAAAGACAGATATGCAGAGCACAAGTGGGGGAGGGGTAGAGACAGAATGAGACAGAATTCGAAACAGGCTCCAGGCTCTGAGTTGTCAGCACAGACCCTGACACGGGGCTCGAACCCATGAACTGTGAGACCATGATCTGAGCTGAAGTCTGATGCTTAACTGACTGAGCCACCCAGGCGCCCCTAAAGCTGTAATTTTAAAAAAGAAAAATAGATGATAAAATTAGTGGGCTAAAAGATGATGAAAAATAAGATATTTACATAGTCTCAAAATGTCTCCCCATTAGATATGTATTAACTGCAATGCGGAAAATAGTGACTTTACGGTGGAGAAACTGGTGGACACCATTTGAACCAAGTTATCAAAGTTAACATCCCCAGTAAAGGGATGTATGGATATCAGGTACCTTCTGAAGTGATGCAGAGAATTTAAATCGACTTGTGATATTCCAGCCAAAAATGTATACTTGAATTTAATCCTGAGTAAGCATAAGACAAATCAGAGTTGAGGGAAATCTATAAAATGACTGACCAAGTATTCTTTGAATGTGTCAAAGTCCTGAAAGAGATAGAACAATGCCCCTGAATAAAGTACATTAAAGAGATGTAGGGGCACCTGGCTGGCTCAGGCCGTGGGGCATGCGCCGCTTAGTCTTGGAGTTGTGAAGTGGAGCCTTATGCTGGGTGTACAGGTGACTTAAAAACAGAAAATCATAAAAAAATAAAAAATAAAAAATAAAGAGGTGGGATAACTAAGTGTAGTGTGAGGTCCTGTATTGGATTCTGGTCCAGAAAACGGATGGTTGTGAGCAACCAGCAAAATCTGCACGTTGTCTGCACATCGGTTAATAGCATGTGTCGCTCTTACTCTCCTGTTTTTGATAATTGTACTTGAAAATTCTTTTAAAAAGACAGATTAGGGGTCACAATGCAAAACTTGGCATTTTCATGCAACTTTCATGCAAACTTGCAAGTTTCATGCAAAACTTGGCAAAACAGAATCTTACGGACTCCAGAGTTTTTAGAATTCAAGGTACTGCTTTGGTTATTATATTGCTCACGGAAGGTAATAAAGTGAATGTTGACATTCTGGTGGCCACAGAAGCACTATGCACGAAGAACACTGGCCAGGTGGGGTATAGGTCTGTGTGTGCTCTGTTTCTTCTATAATAAGTTAATTTTTTTTGTCAATGTTTACTGAAAAACAGCAAGTAGCTCTCTAGGCGAGTCGATTGTTAACTTCCAAGTTACTTAATCTCCCAGAATATAACCTTTAACCTTAAGGCATGTCATGAGATTACAAACGTGTTCATTAAAGGAAATCCCCATTGTTCATTTAATCTGTGCAATATATATATTACAGGATAGTAAATGTTTTCAATTAAGCTGTATGTGAATTTACCACACTCAGAAATGAAAAAAACCCCACCACCTTTTAGTGTAGAATTGTCTTATTAACCAGAATGCTTCATTCACTCTTTTTGCCCAAATTTTTCTTGGAAGCTATTCAAAATAAAGGTGCTTTAGGGAGCCTGTGTGGCTCAGTCAGTTAAGCATCCAGGCTCAGGTCATGATCTCATAGTTTGTGAGTTCGAGCCCCACGTTGGGCTCTGTGCTGACAGCTTGGAGCCTAGAGCCTGCTTCAGATTCTGTGTCTCCCTCTCTCTCTGCCCCTCCCCTGCTTGTGCTCTGTCTCTCTCTCTCTCAAAAATAAACATTAAAAAAATAAATAAAGATGCTTCTAGCAGTTTCATATGTAATACAGTGGAACGCCTTACCTTGCCATCATATTCCAACGTATGAATGAGCCAAATTTATTTAACTATTTCCCTACACTGGAACGTTAGGGGGTTTCCAACATCTTACCTTTAGGACAACAACACGAGGGATGTCATAAATGTCTGCATGTGTATGTACATAGAGTAAATTCCTTTTAGTAGAATTTCTAGGTCAAATACGTATGCAATTAATATTTTGATAGATATTTTACAATTTGTCTTTCACAAAAAGGCTGTTGATTTATTTTTAAAAATTCATTCTTATTTTAAAAAGTTTAATTTTCAGATAAAAAAATCATAGATCCCTTTTGTAGCCCAGAGTATGACACAAAGGTGTATTTGAAAAAATAGAAGATAATCTCTCCTTTATCCCACTGCCCTTCACCTGTCCTCCTAGAGGTCATATGCTATTGCAATGGTCCGTGCTCTTCCAGACACATTGCTCCCACATGCAGACATCAGCATATGCATACATATAGACAGTTGGTCCTTGAACAACGCAAGTTTGGCTATAAATGTATTTTCTCTCATGCTTTTCTACACTTGATCTTTGCCAAAAGGCCGAGAAGCGATCTCTCTCATGCTTTTCTGAATACAATTTTCTTCTCTCTAGCTTATTTTATGGTGAGAATAAAGTATATAGCAAAAATATGTGTTAACTGACTTTTTATGTTATCAGTAAGGCTTCTGGCCAACAGTGGGCTATCAGTAATTAAGTTTTGGGGGAGTCCACATTTATCTGTAGATTTTCAACAGGATGAGGTTGAAAACCCCCATTTGTTTCAAGGGGCAATTGTATATTCAAATATATTTAATTTGGTCTAAATGGGAACATATTGTAAATACATTCAAAAATTTTTTGTGTATTTTTTATGTGCTATTTTTAAAGTTTTTTTTTTTTTCTTTTGGGGTAGAGGGCTTGCTTCTTCTTCCTCTTTGCGTCTGCCACACATATCACCTTCCCTATTTCCTCTTCCTCAAAAACAACCCCATTAACAGACTGTGTCCTAATAATTATACATTGTCACATAAATACCATTTCTATATGGACTTTGTACTTACCAGTGCTTAAAGAAGTGTGCCAAAGCTTAACCTCTCCTGCCATCAACGTCCCTAACTTGTGGGATTGAGAACCTTTCAGAATGAAAAATGGATCAAGTTAAAAGAAGCACCTAGCCATGAAAGTATACAGGAAAATACTTCCCAGCAGTGTTGCTCTGGGCTTTGAAGAGGCGAGTGATAACCAAGCCCGAAGCAGCCCTATGATCAAGACCCAATATGTAAACTCATCTTTCTGCAACAGCAACTCAGACATGAATTTAGGCCATGAATTGTACACTGTTGCCCAAAACTCGCAAACTACAATTAAATGATAAAAGTGCATATGTCAAGTTATGTGTAGTAAACACACAATGCAAAATCTAAGCTTGTTATACAGTAAATACAGTACATGCATAGAACCCCATTAATTGTAAGTAACCTAGAACTGTTAACAAGAAATTGTTAAACTTTAATATTTCATAAAAAGATAAGTGAATGATTTTAGTAAGAGAAGTCAACATTTCTCAAATACCAAGCTGATATGAGAATAAAGTTTGTTATCATGTGTACAGGTAGTAAAGTACAAGAATACTTTCCTATATTTTTTGTAGCACCTGGGTGGCTCAGACAGTTGAGACTCTGACTTCAGCTCAGGTCACGATCTTGAAGTTCATGGGTTCAAGCCCTGCACTGGGCTCTGTGCTCACAGCTCAGAGCCTGGAGCCCACTTCAGATTCTGTATCTCCCTCTTTCTCTGCCCCTCCCCTGCTCACACTCTGTCTCTCTCTCAAAAATAAATAAAGATTTTAAAAAATTTAAAAAAACAATACTTTCCTATATTCCTTGCCAATCTGTTAACTTTACTTTTGAGCATGTTTTAGGAAGGTGTCTAATCAATTTACAGGACCCTTACAAAGATAGGGTAAAAGAGTTATAATTTATCTCTATTAAGGAATACTATGAATGGTTACAAATTAATGATGTAGTTCTAACTCTAGTGAGAAGGAAAATTGATCAGCATATATCAAGAGAGCAAGTGGCTCAGTCAGTTAAGCGTCCGGCTTCGGCTCAGGTCGTGATCTCACGGTTCGTGGGATCAAGCCCTGAGTCGGGGCCCTGTGCTGACAGCTCAGAGCCTGGAGCCTGCTTCAGATTCTGTATCTCCCTCTCTCTCTGACCCTCCCTGCTCGCTGTCTCTCTCTCTCTGTATCTCAAAAATAAATAAAAAACATAAAAAAAAATTTTAAAAGAGAGCAAGTTCCAGAACAAAGCCCTTAGGTATATATACATATATGTATATGTATATCCTAGCTGTATTAAAATCAAAAGCCACATATGTATATAGATACATAGAAAAATGTCTGACTACCACGACAGCAGCAGAAAGAGTATGACCCCCCAAAATAAAAAAAATCTGGACCAGTGTCGTTAAATTGCTCACAGAAGTTGTAAACCATGAACGAAGGGGGTTGAGGCTTTGGGTAGTGGCAGAGTTTCCCTTTTTTACCTTGGATGCTTCTGTACTGTTTGAATTTTTTCTAATTAGATGACATTCAGCCATTATTTATATGATTTTAAAGACAAGTAGAACCCTTCTTGGTGAGGATTCCTTTCAGTGGCAAATAGAGAGATCTAAACAACACACAAATTCATTGTCCTCTTCTGCAGCTCTGCTCAGAAGCTCGGCTGCTTCCTAGTCCCTGCCCCCCGACCTCTAGGGCATGGGTCTTGATCTCGGGAAACAGGGAGTGCTTCAGCCATCCCTGTGGCATCCCAGGCAGGGAGATGAAGGAAGGAATGAAGGACGCCTCATTCCACACCACTGCCCCATGGTCCCTCTGTAATAGATTAGCCAGAGCTCTGTTACATGGCCACACCCAGCTGCAAGGTAGAGTGGAAAGCGTCTTCTTTAACTGGGGGCCATGTACCCAGCTCAAAGATCATGATTCTGGGGCCACCTGCAGGGCTAATTCGGTGAAACGTCTGACTCTTGCTTTTGGCTCAAGTTATGATCTTGTGGTTCATGAATTCGAGCCCTCTGTTGGGCTCTGAGCTGACGATGCAGAGCTTGCTTGGGATTCTCTCTTTCCCTCTCTCTCTGACATTCCCCTGCTCATTCTCTCTCTCAAAATAAATAAATGAACTTTTAAAAAAACAGGATTCTGGGGCACCTGGGTGGCTCAGTCAGTTGAGTGTCTGACTTTGGTTCAGGTCATGATCTTCTGGTTCATGGGTTCGAGCCCTACATAAGGGTTCTGTGCTGACAGCTCAGACTCTGGAGCCTGTTTGGGTTCTACGTCTCCCTCTCTCTCTGCCCCTCTCTGGCTTACACTCTGTCTCTCTCTCCCTCTCAAAAATAAACATTAAAATTTTTTAAAACAAATTTTTATAAATCAGGATTCTGCTATTATTAAAGAAGGGGGAGAATGTTGGGTAATGCAAATACCTAATCAGGGAATTTTGAATTATTATGCATATCAGTTTGGAAGGATCACAAAAATAAAGGTTGCTCGTAGAAGGAATAAGTGTGCTTAAGGAAGTTCCCTAAAAAAAAGACATGTGGAGGCGCCTGGGTGGCTCAGGTGGTTAAGTGTCCGACTTTAGCTCAGGTCATGTTCTCAGGGTTTGTGAGTTCCAGCCCCGCATTGGGCTCTGTGCTGACAACTCAGAGCTTGGAGCCTGCTCAGATTCTGTGTCTCCCTCTCTTTCTTCCCCTTCCTGCTTGTGCTCTGCGTCTCTCTCTCTCTAGAATAAATAAACATTAAAAAAAAAAAAAGACTGTGTGGTTGAGATGTAAGTATGAAGGTGGCCGGGTGGCTTGAAAATGCATGGGGCCGTGTATTTGAAACATTAAAATAATAGGAGGAAAGCAGATCAATCTAAAAAGAATTCATGAATCTTTCATCACAAGTGAATTCATGCCTAATTGAGAGGCAGAGCTACAGGACTCAGAAGAAACCAACTCGAACCTGGGAAGACCCGGCTTAGCTGATCACGTAATACTTCAGTTAAGTGTCACTCAACACTCTTGGAGGGAATTTGAAAGAATAGGAAGAAGAAGGAAGAATGAAGGTATTTTATTTTTGTATTTTTTACTCACATTTAAGAGATCGTGAGTAGATGCCATGGATTTTGGCTTCTCTCTAAAACTATGAAAGTTAGAAAGTAAAATGAAAGCCACAAATGTCATTTTAAAAGGTCCATGGACAAGACAAGAGGATATTATTTAGACAGTCTCCTAAACCATTACAACACAATCATTGCATGACCTTGTTTTTTTTTTTTTAAGTGTTGCTCCACATCCGTTCCTTGCCTGGTGGTATATTTTAGAGAGAGCAGGGCAGCGCTCAGGTTGGCCAACTAGCAGGCCTTGAACAGGTGTTCTCGTGTGTGAGTGTGAAACTGATTTGTAAGTGACTAGGCTCTCATTAAGCCTTATTAACAGTATGCTTGGCCAGCCTGTGACAATGAATTCAAATAATATTATTGACAGCCTTTGAAATGCAAGTCATACTAAAAACACCAAAATGGACCCATTTCACTTGCCAGCCACTATCAGCATTCTGGGGAAAGAATATTATTTTATGTCCTTAGAGGAGTTTTATGTGTAAACAGAGGGCTATATGATATTTGAATATTCTGATATTCTAAACTAAAGCTTTCACAAGAATTAAAGCCATTGGGGGGCGCCTGGGTGGCTCAGGTGGTTGAGCATCCGGCTTTGGCTCAGTCATGATCTCGTGGTTTGTGGATTCGAGTCCCCTGTGTCAGGCTCTGTGCTGTCAGCTGGCTCAGAGCCTGGAGGCTGTCTTCAGATTCTGTGTCTCCCTCTCTCTGTGACCCTCCCCTGCTCACACACACACACACACACACACTCTCTCTCTCTCTCTCAAAAATAAATAAAACATTTAAAACAAATTAAAAAACAAAGAATTAAAGCCATTGGGTTCTAGCCTTTCAGAGACGTTCCCACAAAGTTCATCTGCACCTAGTGAAAAGTAGCGCATGAATCAATAAATATCAAGTGGTTAAGGAATTTTTTATTTATTTGTTGTTTGTTTACCAACCACAGCTAGGTAAGAGGAACTGGGTTATTGTTGAAACCCTAAGTTTCCTTTCCTCTCAACTATAGTTATTGCTGGCCACTAACACTAATGTGTTCTTTCCTTTGCAGGAAGTTGCAAAATGAGAGAAGAAAAAAAAAAGAAAGAAAGAAAAGCAAAACCAAGCTGGCATTATTTTTAGCTTTCCTCTGATTTGGGTATAGCTGCCATCCTTCCATTTTCTCATGGAAACTCTCATTACTGTTTAAAGGAGTAAAATGAGGCAAAGCCAGGAGCGGGGAGCTGTGCCAAAGGACTTAAGGCAGGGCGATTTCCATGAAGCTGACTTGCAGGATTCCGGCCAGAGAGCTGCTCTGTTCCAATGCAAGCCGGCTCCCACGGTTAGGCACACTCGAGTGCTGCCTAAATCGGGTCTTTCTGAGACCAGGTATCAGTTTTCTTGGAAAAACAGTTGAAGCTTCTCAGCTTCAGACCTTCCTCTGAATATTAATATGGTGGTAACAGGGGTACCTAGATCTTTGCAGGCAAGGGTTTGCTGCCCTGGTGAATGATTTATAAACCAAGCTTAAAATAGCAATGAAGCAAGGATGCTATTAAAAAATAGCAGTAAAGAAATAAAAAATAACAAGGATGACCTCCTTTTGCAGCTTAGATCTGTAGTTGGTGACCTGGGCTCACTGCTTCTTTGGGTACCGTCTGCAAGCTCAGAATGAGAGAACAGTATTTCATATGAAAAAATATTTGATGACATATGGAAATTAGATCAAGCTCAAATTTCCAAATTTGCAGAAATTCGTTCTCTCTTATTATGTAAGTACCTACATAATATCCTTGAATTTGGCTGTTGACCTGTAAAACTTAAAATATTTACCACCTGGCCCTTTACAGAAAATGTTTGCAGATCCTGGTTTAGAAGAACATGAAATTGAGTGTCAGGCAAATCTGGATCGAGCCCCAGGGCTGTCATTCACTAAGTGTATGACCTTGAGCGAGATATTTAACTTTTCTAGGGCTTAGTTTCCTTGTCTATAAAATGGGCATACAGATACTATTTATCCTGCCGAGTTAAATGAGATAACGCATTTAATGTGCCTAACACAATGCCTGTCAGATAGTAAGGGAACCACACATTGCTATTATTGTCATCATTGTTGTTTTACCACAAAGCTACTGAAAACTAAATAAAATTGTAAAGTCGAGGAAATTTTAATGTTATATTTGAAGATGTACTAGATTCTACAACATTCTTCTTCTTCTTGTGCTTCTTCTTCTTCTTCTTCTAAAAGGCATTTGGGATTAAACTGCAAAAACAAAGCCTCACTCATAACAGAATGGATAAAAGCGAAAGCCCTGTGTTAAGACAGAAGTAAAAACAGTCACACATGTAGGGAGATCTGAGATCGAAGCCGTGCATCTGAATATATCAACACCCTCACCTCTTCAGACACGTGCTTGTCACATTTTGAAAAGTTAATAAAGTATTGAGATAGAGCCCCGTGTTGGGCTCCGCACGGGCTGCTTGGGAGTCTCTCTCTGCCCCTCCCCTGCTCATGTGCACCCGCTCTCTCTCAAAAACAAGTAAATAAACATTAAAAAAAATAAAAAATAAAGATAGCCGCTTTATTGAAATAAAATTCGCAAACCATACAATACACTTATTTGAAGTATACAATTCAATGTTGTTGTTGTTTTTTTGTATTTTCAGAGTTGTGCTACCATCATTGCAATTAATTTTAGAACGTTTTCATCACCCCCAATATGTACACATTGGCAGTCACTTCCCTCAGCCCCCCAGGCGCTGGTAACAACTGATATAGTTTCTGTTTCCATAGACTCGCTCACCCTGCACATCTCACATAAATGGAATCATACGAGACGTGTGTTTTGTGCCTTCTTTCACTTAGCATAATGCCTTTTCCATCTTATAGCAGCTACTTCATTCCTGTTCATTGTGAGATAATTTTCACTGCACGGACATACCACATTTTGTTTACTGATTCATCCAGTGATAAACAACAGGAGTGTCTTTAACCTGTGACCCTTGTGCTGTGTAGAACTCCTTCTGCTCTGACCGACGCTATATACTGTCAGCAGTATTTGCCAGTCCCTCGACTCAGCTGGCCTTGTTGGGCCCGGGTTGTTCTCGGTGAGATCAGAAATGTTAGTATAACCTTCTGTCAGAGCCCTGTAAGGGAATGAGAAACGTGGAAGAGCAGGTGGTCAGGGCTGTCACACTTCTGGCCAGGCAGTAATGCAGTGCCGAAGAGCCACTGAATGCTGTTCCTAGAGCAAAACCTGGAAATAATTGAGAAGAAATGAATGGATAAATTGCTATTTAGACACAACTGAAAAGTTGAAAATATAGATAACCCCGGAAGATCACATACTATATGATACTCTTTTTATGAAGTTCAAAAGACAAGCAAAAATTAAACAACATTTTGTCTGTGTACCTATATACGTTAAAATTTAAAAGAAAGGGGGGAATGATCAGTCACCCCAAACCAACTCATGCCCATGATTACTATCTTAGGGGAGAGACAGAGCATTGGAATAGAATACTGGCCCCATATAGGTAGATAGACCTTATTGGTAATGTTCTTGGGCTAGGGATGAGGTCAAAGTAGTTCATTATAGACATATAACTATAAAGGAGGGCTATTTATGGATTAATGATGAGAATGTCATGAACCAAAGAACATAATAAATGAACCCAGCTTACCTGAATCCAAATAAAAAATGAGAAAGAAAAATCAATCAATCAATCAATCAATCAAAGCAGTGCATGTACATTGTTAAAATTTGGATACACATGTGAAATCTGTAATTATAAAAAAGTTTCACTGGTTATCCCTTTAGGTAGAAACATTACCATTAATATAGTAGTATTATAGCTCCTCGTTCTTTCCCCTATGAATTAAAAATTTTTAATGATGCCAAGAAAATGTCAAGTTGATAAAGTCTCTTCTCTAAGGGGACAGTTTAGGTCGGGTTACCCACTCTCCCATCCTACTGCCCAGGCCTGGGTCGGAGGCGGAGCCCTAACAACTCCGCCCCGCTTCACTCAGGTTCGGAGAGCACGCCCGGGGGGTGTGCCCAACTCCTCTGGGGGCGTGGCTAAGAGGCGAGGCGGTCCTCGGCGGGGCCCAGGTGATCGGGGCGGGACTGGGAGGAGCCACGCGTCGCGGCGTAATGACGTCAAGGGCGCGCCCGGCGTGGCGTGGCAGGCGTGCGCCGCTGCCTTTCGGTGTTTGGGTCCCTGCCCTCGGGCCGAGGGAGAGGCGAGCGCTGCGTTTGGCCGGGATGTTTCCGGCCGCAGGAGCCGTGGATGAAGAAGAGGAGCAGGTGGAGGAGGACTGTCCCGAATTGGTCCCCATTGAGACGAAGCTAAGAGAGGAGGAGGAAAAGTCTGGCCCCGGCGCTAAGATCCCAGTCACAATTATCACCGGGTATTTAGGTAACTAACCATCCCGGTCGGAAAATGCCGTGAACGTAGCCTGGGATTTGGGGGACTGGCGGTGCCTCCTCACCTTGGGCATCTGGGCAGACAGCAGAGGTCTCTGAGGTAGGGGCGGGGTCCCTTGCCCCCTGTATGGGTTGCTTCTCATCTCGGGGCTCAGGGATGCTCGGACCCCTTGCACTGGAGCCACATTGATCACGTGAGCTTGAAAGTTAACCTCGCGTTTTGAAGCTAGTCCTGGCTTTGCACCTAGAGGCCTGGACCCGCCCCCTAATGTCCATGTGACAGCTAACAAGTTGTCTTACCTTTCTGAAGCTCGTCAACCGCACTTGAAAGTGGACGTGTCATCAGTCACCTGTTTGGGTTTGTTTACTCATCTGCAAAACGGGGCAGGAAACACCTACCTTAGAAGTCTGTTACCATTAAAGCGGGCCCTGTCTGTGAAATGCCCGGCCCACAAGGGTGTTCTAGATTCCCCTTCCACCTCGAGCCAATCTCTTCCACCTATTCGTGGCGAGGAATCCTATCTCAGACTTCTGTTTATTTATTTATTTATTTATTTGAGGTCTGTTTGCAAAGCACTCTTGGAGAAAGGGTAGGAATACAATCTCAACCCTCCGAGACTTGTATTTCTCAAGCTGTGGACATTCAGGAGTGCACAGGGACCCTTAGTTCATAGGTGTGTAGACGGACACTTTCCTGAAGGACAGTTTGCGTATACGCTTGCGGTCCTTCATTGGAAAAGTCGGACGAGTATTATTTTAAACCCTGGCAGTTTAATAATAGAAGGGCTAGCGTAAATACAGGAGCGTATTAAGTGTGTGGGGAAAGGTAAGAACTGTAAATAAAGCCAAGCGATTTGGGGTAGATGATAATACCATTCCCAGACCAGAGGACCTTTTACATAAAAATAAGGATTGAACCTCTGGTGGGTGTGTTTATTTATATATGTTTTAAGCTTTGTAGACTAAGTTTATTCTCCTTTTTAGTCAGGACTAATTTTTGGTGTTTCCCCACTGTTTTTCAGGGGCTCCTCTACCTTGTCTGAGGGGGTATACTTCAGACTTGCCCCTCTGGCCTTCCCCATTTGGCTCCTCTGTAGGTCAGGACTGAGCATGGGAGGTCATGGTCTGGGCTGAGGAATGAGGACTTAGCCGACAACCTCGTTGCGGAATATGGGGGACACAGCTTCACTGCTTATTCTTGCCCATTTCCTCCCCCTTTTTTTTATAAAAAATTTTTTTTTTCTGCTTTTTATTTATTTTGAGAGACAGAGAGAGACAGCATGAGCAGGGGAGGGTTAGAGAGAGAGGGAGACACAGAATCTGAAACAGGCTCCAGGCTGTGAGCTGTCAGCACGAGCCCGACGGGAGGCTCAAACCCATGAACCGTGAGATCATGACCTGAGCCAAAGCGGGATGCTCCCAGGTGCCCCCCATTTTCTCTTTTTTGAAACATCACATTTTTCTTCCAATACCTCCACCTACTTCTCTGGCCTTTCCTTTTTAAATTTTTCCCCCACCTCTGTCCATCCTTTTAACTTCACACTCCGTGTCCGTCTTGATGTCCCACAGACATCTCAAATTCAGCAGGTCCAAAACCTCCCATGGTTTGCCCTCCAGTTCTCCTGCTCCTGTGATTCCAACGACCTGGAATACTCTAGAAGTTTTCTGACTCATCTTGTGTCATGTTTCCTTTTAATATATTCTCTGTACTTGAGCCTTAATGATCTTTATAAATGCCCACTGATTGCGTTACACCCGTCAGTGGTTTCCGTTTGATTTACAGTTCACATTCCTCAACACGAAGCAGAAGGTCCTGTATGATTCAGCTCTTGACAGGCTTTCTGGCCTTCAGAACTGTGGCCCAGGCACACTGACCTACTCTTACTTATAAAGGTGCTGCGTATTTTAGCCCCTGGAAGACTTTTCTTTTTTGTTGCTCCTCAGCCTGGACGTCCCTCTTAGGTGCCTCCTAAGGTCTTGTATGTCTCCTATCCACTGAAAATCTTGTGACCGAGTTACCTCCTCATTGATCAGAATTCCCTTCCATCTCCGACTCTCTTAGTGTTTGTAAGCGTTGTGAAAGTAGAGACAGGGGCACTCGGGTGGCTCAGTCGGTTAAGTGTCCGGCTCAGGACATGATCTCATGGTTCGTAGGTTCGAGCCCCGCGTCGGGCTCTGTGCTGACAGCTCAGATTCTGAAGCCTGCTTCGGATTCTATATCTCCCTCTCTCTCTGACCCTCCCCTGCGCGTGCTGTCTCTGTCTGTCTCTCAAAAATAAATAAAGAACATACCAAAAAAAAAAAAAGAAGAAAGTAGAGACAGTTCATCTTGGTTTTGTGCCTTTTCACCAAGGCCCAGCACAACATCTGGCCCATAGGAGACTTAAAAAAAATTTTTTTTAATGTTTACTTAGATTTGAGAGAGCCCATGAGCATGAGTGGGAGAGGGGTAGAGAGAGAAGGAGACACAGAATCCGAAGCAGGTTCCAGGCTCTGAGCTGTCAGCACAGAGCCCGTATTGAGATGCTGACCTGAGCCAAAGTTGGACGCTTGACCGACTGAGCCATTCAGGCGCCCTGTAGTAGACTTGAATGAATGAACTGTGCCTTAAAATCTCCTGCTTCATAACACGGCTTATTATTAAATGCTAGTAAATCTATTAGAAATTCTCTAACATCTGCCTCTTCCTTTCCATTTTCACTGCCACCCCCTAGTGCTGCACTCATGTTCAGGGTCTCTGTCTCACACTAGGACTGGCTCTACGAATTTCTTCATTGCCGCCCTGCCTCCTTAAGCTCTGTCCCTTTCCGTCTGTTCTTGACGCTTTTGTGATGTTGAGCTTTTTAAAGCACCCTAAACACAAGCCCTTCATCCCTTCAACAGCCTTTAGAGGAGTATGACCTAAAAATGTTCAAGATATTAATGCCCTAATGATCATTAAATCCCACCTACTTATACACTAGAAATCTTGTAAATATACTTCGGAAGATGCGTACAAGCTTACATATAAAAGTTCTTAGCGGCCCGGTTTGGAAGAACGAAACACTGGAAATAACCCAAGTGTCTACCAACAGAAAAGTAAACAAATGATAGATGCATACAATTGAATTACATTTCTGTGCAGTATATATTTTTTTCCTCTGAACTTTGGTGTATGTGGTTCACAGGATAAACGTTTTTCTTCTCCTTGAGCTGAACATAGTAGGTTTAACATGCCACCTACTGGATAAAGTTAGTGTAGCTTTATGAATTTATCTTTCTAAGTACTGAATATTCTGTACATTGTTAACATTTCCTACATCCTTTCTCCCATTTTATTTGTGTTTTATAGACATGTAGGCAGATACAGTTGACCCTTGAACGGTGTGGGGGTTAGGGGGCGCCACCTTCTTGCACAGTTGAAAACCCGCATATAACTTTTGACTCCCCCAAACCTAACTACTAATAGCCTACTTGGACTGGAAGTCTTCCTAATAATAGAAACTGTGGATTAACATGTGTTTTGTATGTTGTATGTATGACATACTATATTATAATAAAGTAAGCTAGAGAAAAAATGTTCCGAAGAAGTCATCAGGGGGAGAAAATACATTTACGGTACAGTACTGTATTTACAGAGAAAAATCAAATGTAGGTGGACCCACGACCCACACATTTCCAGGGACACCTGCATATATACATAATTTTTACAGACTAAGCATACTAAAAGTAGCTCTATAGTCTGTTTGAATTTGTGTCTGGTTAATGATGGATGTGGAAATAAAAGATATGGCTTTGTATGTAAATTTTAGGGAAGTAAACCATATATTTTTGGCTAAGAAAAATTGTTATCATGGAAAAAAGTGTTTATTTTATGAACTCCATGAGTACTTCATTCCTTGGAAGCCATTATTTCAATAATTCCTTATTTAATAGAAAATTTAGATGTCTCTGTATTAATTGTATTATCAATAATGTAGAAGGTGTAATTTTATTGTCTGAGATCAAAGAAAGCTGTGATCCAAGTTGTAGGAGTATTTGCAAATACAGATTTTATATGAACATAAAGCTTTTTTAATACTTTGCCAAGGATACTTAATCTTTTCCTCTAGAATCTTCTATACCGTAGTTAAATAATATTTTTAAAATAGCATGCAAAATTTAAAAACCACTGGGACTCCAGTTTTGTGCATTTATGCCTTTAAATTTTACCTTTCAGTGTTGTTATTTAAAACAAATATATTTTCTAGGCGCTGGGAAGACAACACTTCTGAACTATATTTTGACAGAGCAACACAGTAAAAGAGTAGCTGTTATTTTAAATGAATTTGGGGAAGGTAAGTAAAACTCAGTGACTACTGTACTGCGAGAAGTTCTAGGGTTGTTTATCCCCCTGGTGTACTGGTACTCCATATCTAAAAACAAAACTACAGGCTATTATCATGTGAACACATTAATGTGGTTAGTTTTGGGAAAAAATAGGTTAATTTCTGTCAGGTTTTATTTTGTACAGATTTGAGGAAATGAAATGAGATAGTTTTTATAAAATTCTATTTTACATAATTTTGGAATTCATAGCAACAGAATTAATTTAGGTTTTTACATGAAATAAGTCCAGAAATAGAGATCTAAAGATATGAAAGAAAGTTCTTTCAGGCACTTTTGAGGTGCTTTTGTACTGACTATATTGTTCACTTGTAACTTTCAAAAAACATTTAAAAATGCTTTAGTATTTATAAATTTACCTTGTTAGATGTTTATTGATAATTTGCAAAGCATTTAAAAACTGAAGATTTGGGGACACCTGGCTGGCTCAGGCATTTAAGCGTTTGACTTTGACTTAGGTCATGATCTCATGGTTCCTGAGTTCGAACCTCACATTGGGCTGTCTGTTGTCAGAACCTGGAGCCTGCTTCGGATCCTCTGTCTCCTCCTCAGTCTGCCGCTCCCTAGCTTGTGCTCTTTCTCTCTCTCAAAAATAAGTAATCTTTGAAAAAAAAATCTTGAAAAAAAACCCCCTGAAGATTAAAAATTTGTTTGATGCTTGCTTATTTTTGACAGCACAAGTATCGGAGGGACAGAGAGAGGGAGAGACAATTCAAAGCAGGCTCCAGGCTCTGAGCTGTTAGCACAGAGCCCGATAAGGGGCTTGAACCCACAAAACCAGAGATTATGACCTGAGCCAAAGTTGAATGCTTAACCAACTGAACTACCTGGGTGCCCCTTAAAACTGAAGATTTTAGGGGTGCCTGGGTGGCTCAGTCGGTTGAGTGTCTGACTTCGGCTCAGGTCATGATCTCACAGTTCGTGGGTTCGAGCCCCACGTCAGGCTCTGTGCTGGTAGCTCAGAGCCTGGAGCCTGCTTCCAATTCTGTGTGTCCCTCTCTCTCTCTGTCCCTCCCCTGCTCATGATCTGTCTCTGTCTCTCAAAAATAAATAAAAATGTTAAAAAAAACTGAAGATTTAAAAAATTAGTTAAGTATATGGTTTTCATCTTGAAGCACCTACAATTATTTGTGGAAATACCTGCATTTAAAATTCCTTTTTTTTTTTAAATATTGAACTGTGCCTTAAAAAAATATTATGCAGCAGTGTTAGACACAATTCTCTGATTACTTTTATGAGTTTTTCTTCTTATAACGAAAATTTAAGTGTGAATTTTAATTAAAATCTAAGTGTAAATTTTAATTAAAGCTCATTTTGCCAAAAAATATCTTATGTTGAACTGCTTCTTTATTTTCTCTTATAGTTTGTTGTCAAGTTGGTTTCCATTTAAGACCCAATGCTCATACCAACAAGTGCCCCCCTCCATGCCCCTCACACCTTTTCCCCTCTCTCCCACCCCCATCAACCTTCGGTTCTCAGTATTTAAGAGTCTCTTATGGTTTGCCTCCTTCCCCCTCCTTAACTATTTTTTCCCCTTCCCCTCCCCCATGGTCCTTTGTTAAGTTCCTCCTGTTCCACATGCACGAAAACGTGTGGTACCTGTCCTTCTCTGCCTGACTTATTTCGCTTAGCATGACACCCTCGAGGTCCATCCACTTTGCTACAAATGGCCATATTTCAGTCTTCCTCATTGCCATGTAGTACTCCATTGTGTATATATACCACATCTTCTTGATCCATTCATCAGGTGATGGACATTTAGGCTCTTTCCATGATTTGGCTATTGTTGACAGTGCTGCTATGAACATTGGAGTACATGTGCTCCTATGCATCAGCACTCCTGTATCCCTTGGGTAAATCCCTAGCAGTGCTATTGCTGGGTCATAGGGGAGTTTCACTGATAGTTTTTTGAGGAACCTCCCCACTGTTTTCCAGAGCGGCTGCACCAGTTTACATTCCCACCAGCAGTGTAGGAGGGTGCCCGTCTCTCCACACCCTCGCCAGCATCTATAGTCTCTTGATTTATGTTGAACTACTTCTTAACACAATTTTCTTAGTTGTAAATGAGTAAAGGAACTGTTTTTTTTTTTTTTAATGTTTGTTTATTTTTGAGAGAGAGAGAGAGACAGAGTGCAAGCTGAGAAAGGGCAGAGAGAGAGGGAGACACAGAATCCGAAGCAGTGCTGACAGCTCAGAGCCTGACTCGGGGCTCAAACTTGCAAACTGGGAGATCATGACCTGAGCTGAGGTCAGATGCTTAACCAGCTAAGCCACCCAGGCGCCCCAAGGAACTAGGTGTTATGAGCAGGGAGACCTGTTAAACTTGACTTCCGATTTCAGTAAACCACAGTGAAAAGTTCTGTTAAATAAAATGAAAATGCAAGGTAGTCTTGCATTTTAGCTTCTTATTAACCAATGTATTGAACACTGATCACATTTATTAGTATTTGTTATTTTTCATCATCCCTTTGGAATCATTTTTATAATTTTGTCCTTTACAGCATTCACAGTACTTTCCTTTGCATTTTATTAATATTCCTCAAACCCGGAATTTTTTATCAGTCCCTTTCAATGCTCTTTATCCCCATCGTGTCTTGGCCTGTTGGCTAAGATCAAGAATAGTATCAACATTCTTTATCCTTGCCTAACTGAAATATAAACAAAAAACAGGGAAATGAAGAATTATTCAATTTGCTTTTTCAGTCATTTTCATTACTGGACATTTAGAACTCTTCCCTGACTTTGGTATATTTGTTTATTGGAGGAAAAGTAAGATATTTAAAATCAATTTCTACTATAACAAGCTTCTCAGAATTTCACATATTTATTATTGTTTCTTAAGTAAGCATTATGAGGACACTTTAAAGACTTAATTTTTAAATGAGCACGTTGATACCTTGGCAAGGCAAACTTCCTCAAAATGAACTGGGGTTTTTACTCATCCTGGCAATAGTTAGTAGTCTGTCTAATAGAAACAGAAATAATTTAGAGGAAGAATGAAAAGTAAAAAATAGATGAGGGAATCTTTTAAGAGCATGAAGGGCATATAAAAACCAGTATGTTAAGCATACTAGTTGGCCATGGACCAGAAAGGATGCAGGACTGGGCAGGTGGGAGGCCTGAAGAGGAAGGAGGCATGGGTGATTAATTTAGGATCTGCCTTTTTAGGGCTTAAATCCTCTAAGGAAATAAAAGCTAAAGTAATCTATGGCAGTAGAGTTTAAAACATTGAGGCCGCATGGATAGAAGGAAAGTTACAAAGTGTATTTGTAGAAAATGACTTGAAATCTGCGTTCTTGATATCCACGCCTTTGTCGTTGGTTGGCTAGCGAACTCAGTCTAAGGAGTGCCTCTCGTTACGTGTCTCAGGGAGCGCCGTGGAGAAGTCCTTAGCCGTCAGCCAGGGCGGAGAGCTGTACGAAGAGTGGCTGGAACTCAGAAACGGCTGCCTCTGCTGCTCAGTCAAGTGAGGAGTGGGTTTCCTGGGTGCCTGTTGGTCTCTTGTAAATGTTGATTGATCAGATTTCCAGCTTTGATTTTCTTGTGTAATTTAACTCCGTTTACATAGTCTGCTCCACTGTATTTCCATATAGAAAATAACTTACTAGGATGTAATTTCTCAGAGTATTTCTTGCTGTCCTATTTGTTTTTCTGGCTGCTCTCAAGCTTTGGTCCTTTTATTGAGTTTATTGTCTTTGATGTCAGGGTTTAATGAATCATCTCTGTGGTACATGAAACTCACATTTCACGTGTAAAAAATTTTTTATTTTACTTTAAATGGGTCATTGATCTTATTTCCAAGGATTCAATTTGTAAAGACAAAAATAAATGACCATCAAAAGGTAAAAATCCTCAAGCTCTGTTCTGCCAGTTACAGTTGTTTCCAAGGGCACGGTCTCTTTTTTTCCACTAATATACCATAGATCTGAGAAAAGGACCTGACATACCTAGTCACTCAAATATTTGTTGAGTAAATTAGGAAAATTAATACCTGTAGTATTGATTTTGTATGTTCTAGTGAATTAAATTTTTCCTACATCGTTTATAACTTAGGTGTTTGACTTTGAGTCAGATATATTAACAAAGCTAAAATTACGACAGGTTTTCTTGAACAACCAAAATGAAATCCAGTAAGTTTTCTCTTGCACTGTCAATGTTCTAAGAAAAAAGGAAAATTAAAGTCTGGTCCTCTAATTCAGACTAGAATTGAAAAGTATTTCAGGATTGTGTCCCTTTAGTTGTTATATTAAAGCACTAGAATTCGTAAATTTTATCATCGCTTTGGATGTTGATTTTTTTCTTTCATAGTACTATAAAAATAGCAGAATTTGACTTCGGTCAGATTTATTAAAATTTTCTCTGTGTTTAGTTTTAACAAAATTAAAGTATTAATCATCATTCACCTGATTTATTTTACTTATCAGTACACATGGAACTATTTTCCCCCGCCTTTGTAAATATTGATGGAGTTGGTGTTAGAAGTTTGGGAATGAATTAAGTTTTTACATTTCTAACGGTATCTTTGCCTCAGGTTGCTGAATATACTTTAAAACGTTTGTAATGATCACTTTAAAATATTCAGGTAATCACTATTTTCTATATTTTGGTGTTCTCCAGGGACAATGGCCTTAGAGCTATTGAGAATTTGATGCAGAAGAAGGGGAAATTTGATTATATACTATTAGAGACCACTGGGTTAGCAGATCCTGGTAAGAAATGATATTATTAATAAACAGAATGTAGTTCTTAAACATTTTAAATGTATTAGAAAAATATGTAAAGTAGGTATTAATAATCTTTACTCCAGACTAAAAATATTTGGTTGTTGTTTAAAACAGGAAAAATACTGGATTGTCATGTTGCTTTCCTAGATAAATCATGGTGGATCAGAGTAGTTGGTACTTTAACCTGATAGAGGATTTGAATTTCAACTGATTGCTTTAAAATATTATAGGAACAAAAGTTGTTCAAAGTATGGAAATTTAGGAAAAATAGAGACGTCCTACTTGTAAGTGTATATTTGATTGGTTATACTGTACAGAGATCTTGTCTCTAATTATCTTCTAATCCAGTTTTCTTAGAGAATCATTGAGAGATGCTTAAGAGCTTTTGGACTCTAATCACACGTATACTTAGTCCTTTTCAATTAATTGTTCGCATTTTGTTTTTCTACTACTGAAGTTGAAATAATTTTATTTGTTAATACTGTCTATAGGAACAGAGTTAAGTTAAGCCTACTGCGCCTTTTTCCTGGTGGGAATTAACAATTATCCATGACCTTTTTATCTCTGAGTGGAATTACATGTAAACTTCTCTATTGAAAGCTACACAGGGTTGGTCTGTTTTTAACAGTAGGTGTCTGTTTCCTTATTATCTTTTTAGGTAACACCTTTAGTCCTAGTTTTCAGAATATGTAGTGTTCGTCATGTAAGTCTGATCATACCATATACATATTTTTTTGATCTAAGTTAATGGCATTGGGCCATAAAACCACACCAACTACAGTACTGTTTAGGAATAATTTATTAAAGGGCTCCCGGGGTGCCTGGTTGGCTCAGTTGGTAGAGCATGTGACTCTTGATCTCAGTGTCATGATTTCAAGCCCGTTGTTGGGCTTGTTTTTGTTACCTAAAAAAAAGTAATAATAATCAAGGGGCGCCTGGGTGGCTCAGTCGGTTGAGTATCCGACTTAGGCTCAGGTCATGATCTCACAGTTCGTGGGTTCGGGCCCCGCATAGGGCTCTGTGCTGACAGCTCAGAGCCTAGAGCCTGCTTCTAATTCTGTGTGTCCCTCTCTCTCTGCCCCTCCCCTGCTCAGGATCTGTCTCTCTCTGTCTCTCAAAAATAAATAAATGTTAAATAATAATAAAGGGATCATAATTATGTGAAAAATACTGGAATATACTGAAGGTCCAAATGTAATCACTGGTTACTGTACTTAAAAATGGTACATAATAGCATTGTCTTCATGTTTTCAAATTAGTGTTGAGTTGGGTTGTTTTGGTCCTGTTGTAGACGTACAGCGTACATTTTCATACATTTTTAATAGATTTGATTGATGATAGGAGTGGGACTGTTACATTGATGTTAAATATTAAATTCATTTAAATTTGGTAAGATTGGGAAATATATTGTATGCCTCCCTTTTGATATACCAAATACCAGTTTCTTTCATGATAACCGTTTAATAGAGAAGAACTCTTGTAACTTTTCTTTGAGAGTAAGTGAGTTTAGTAAAACATGGTTCAGCTTTTCAGAGGGAGAAAGCAAAGTTAAATAAAGATCTCGGAGAAAGTTTTTGTGCAAATTGTAGGTAGGAACAGGTTAATATTTCTTGCTTCTAACTTTCTTTAGAATTATGATTTTATTGTTTGGGTAAAAATGGAACATTCATTGTAAAAAATTTTTTTTTTACCTAATATCTAAAAAAATAAAAAGAGGAAAGTTAAAGTAAATCATACTGTATTTTACTACCTTGAGGTAAAAGTAGGTAAGTTTTATTCCAGGGATTTTTCTGTGCTAATGCTATTTGCTGAGTGACATCATCGGTCTCTGCTAGGAGCTTGTGAAAAAAGCAGATTCCTGGACTCCCTTCCCAGGCCTCCTAAATCAGGATCTGTAAGCGTGAGGCCCAGTGGTCTATTTTATCTTCCAGGTGATTGTTATACATTCATAAATTTGGGGAACCCTGCTCTGTGTACTTCTCAAAGCTGTATAAATGTACAAAGATAATTTTATAAAAAGGATTTAAAAAATTATTTTTAAAGTTTATTTATTTTTGAGAGAAACTGAGACAGCGCAAGTCGGGGAGGGACAGAGAGAGGGGAAGACAGAATCCCAGACCGTCTCCACGCTGTCAGAGTGGAGCCCAATGTGGGGCTGGAACTCACGAAGCTGTGAGATCAGGACCTGAGCTGAAACCGAGATCAGTTGCTCACCCTACTGAGCCACCCAGGCTCCTGTCTTTGTGTTGTTTTTAAGATTAGTTTAGTTTCACTTGAACGTAAAAGAAAAGAATTTGGAGGCAGTTCAAGATGGCAACTTAGAAACACCCTGAACTCACCCTCCTTCCACAGACACCTACTTCTGGAATAATTCCTGCTCAGAAAGAACTGACGACTAGCTGAAGAATTCCCTGTACAGCACAGAGTGGAAGGGCCCCGTTGCAGTGGGTAGTAGAGGCGGAGACGCGGTCTTGCCAAAATCTTCACCCTGGTGCAGCTCCCCACCGTAGGGACGGGTTTCGCAGGTCTGGAGTCTCCCCGAGGAGGGCCGGGTTCATGCCCCACTTTGGGTATGTGAACCCTTGGAACCTGCATTAGAGAGACACGGCCCCCCACATGGATTCGGAAACAAAGGGGCTTGTGTCCCGTGGACGTGGGGGGCGGTGGGGAATCTGACAGGCTCCTTCGGAGGCACTTACACACAGGTATGCTCATCTTAGGCCTGGACCCGGTGCACAGGCAGCAGTGGGAGAAGTGACTGGGTTGTATGTGTAGATTCATTTGTTGATCCTAAGTGTTTGCTGGAGGACTAGAATCAGTTGGGACTTTCTCTGGGGACAGAGGTGCTTGTGAGGCCCATTTTTGCACTCTGCTTCAACTTTGCCAATGACGCTTTGTCCACAGGCCCCATGCCCAGCCTTCTCCCTGCCTCACTAAGGCCTGGGGTGTATTCTGCCCGAATTGTTCTCCTCCTGCATCCCTAAGGCCACGCGTGTGCCCCGCCCTTAGCACTCCTGCGGCCTCACTAAAGTCTGGCTTTGAATGCAGTCCCCACTGGGAATGCCCCTTCATCACCTGGCCCTGGTGGCCAGAGGGGCTTGAGTTTCTGGGCCCCGTGGGACAGTAATAGGCAGGTAGTTATGGGAAGGCTGCCATACCCAAGGCACGGCGTGGATGGCAGGCTAACACACACCGCTTGTCTGCCTCTGGCAAAGGCCCATCTGCTTGTCCGGGAGCTTCAGCCTGAGGGGTGGGCTTCACAGGTGCTCTCAGGGAATGTAGACAGCCAGACACTCTCTTTGATCTCTCCTCTGGCCTCACCATAGCTTGCTGGTACCAAAAGGCTTGTACACTTGTATGAACCTCTGACTTTTGCAGCTGGACTTCAGGGGACACCTCCAGATTTCGTGGCCTGGAGGTCAACAGGATTTACAGTTGTAGTCCCACAGGGCTATATATTTGCATACTCCAGAATGCCCCTGAGGATCTGTTTTCCAGTTACCCTGAAACTAGTTGCTGAGGTCACTCCCTTTGGAACACAGGCTGGTCTTGACACACCTCAGCACCTGGGATCTATCAAGAATAAATCAGGCTAATTCGGTAATCACAGTGTTTCAGAGAGACAACCAAGAGCCAGGGCAGGGTTGACCGATAAGGTTTATCTCCTCTCCGAGGACACCTTCAAGACTGGGAGAGGTAGCTGCTTTGCCCAATACATAGAAACAGAGTCGAGTAAACTGAGCAGACAGGAACGGTTTCCGAACAAGACAGAACCTCAGAAAAAAGACCTTAATCAAGGGGAGAGAAGTAATCTACCTGATAGAGAGTTCCAGGTGATGGTTATAAAGATGCTTACCAGAGTCAGAAGAATGGTTGGACACAGACTTAAAGAGATGGAAACTATAAGGAAGTACCAAACACAAGTTGCAGAGTTAAAGAATACAGTATCTGAACAGCAAAATATATTAGAAGGTTCAGCCTCAGAAAAAATGAAGCAGGACAGATCAGTGACCTGGAAGACGGGGCCGTGGACCTCAGCCAAACAGAACAACAGCAGCAACAGCAATGAAAAATTACAGAAGATAGCTTAGGGGCCCATGGGACAACCTCAAGTGGAATAACGTTCACATTGTATGGATCCCAGAAGGAAAACAATGAAAGAGGCAGAAAACTCCCCTAGCCGGGGGAAGGAAGCAGACATCGAGGTCCCAGAAGCACAGGGTTCCAAATAAGATGAACTCAAAAGACACCCACATCAAGAGACATTATTGTTAAAATGTCAAAAATTTGAAGAGGATCTTAAAAGCATGAGAACGAGTTGTCAAGTACAAGGGAATCCCCACATCACTGTCAGCTGATATTTTAGATGAAGCTTTGCATGCCCTTGTGGCCTAATATAGTCAAAGTGCTGAAGGGAGGAACTTCCTGCCAAGAATATTCTACCTGCCAAGGTTATCATTCAGAATTGAAGTAAAGGTTTCTAGACAAGCAAAAGTGAAAGGAATTCACCACTAACCTGGCCTTATAGATATGATAAAGGAACTTCTTTAAGCCAGGAAGATGCTATTAATATGAAGACCTACAGAAGTAAAAATCTTGCTGGTACTTACAAATTTACCATGAAGGCTAAAAGACAAAAGTAGTACAATTAAGTAGAACAACAATAATTAAGGGATACACAAAAAGATGTAAAATATGGCTTCAAAAAATATGGACAACAGAAATAAAATGGGCGAGCAAAAATGTAGAGTTTTTACAAATATTCAACTTCAAGTTGCTATCAATCAAGTTGAAATAGGCCTGTATGTATATAGGTTGTCATATGTGAACCTCATGATAACCATAAAGCAAGAACCTATATAGATACAGAAAAGATAATGAGAAAAGAATCTAAACATTGCACTGAAGAAAGGCATCAAACTGCAAGGGAAGACACCTAGACAAAAAAGGAAGAGAGAGGGACTACAAACCCAGCCAGAAAATAGTTAACAAAATGGTAAGAATACATGCCTAGCAATAATTCCTTTAAATGTAAATGGATGCAATTTCCAATCAGAAGATGTACAGTGGCTGACTAGATTAAAGAAGGAAGATTCACCTATATATTATTGCCTACAAGTGATTCACTTCAGATCTAATAACACACAGACGGAAAGTGAAGGGGGTAGAAAAGGATACTCCATGGAAATGCAAATGAAAGCTGATGTGGCTATACTTATATCAGACAAACAAGAAACAGACTTGAAAATAAGTCTGTAGGGGCGCCTGGGGGGCTCAGTAGGTTAAGCATCCGAGTTCGACTCAGGTCATGATCTCACAGTTTGTGGGTTTGAGCCCCGTGTCGGGTTCTCTGCTGACTGCTCAGAGCCTGGAGCCTGCTTCGGATTCTGTGTCTCCCTCTCTCTCTGCCCCTCCCCCATTCGTACTCTGTTTCTTTCTGTCTCAATAATAAATAAACATCAAAAAAAAAAAGTCTGTAATAAAAGAAAAAGGGCATTACACAATGACAAAGAGTCAATCCAACAAGAGGATATAACATTTGAAAATATTTATACACTCACCATAGGAATTCCTAAATATATAAGCAAATATTACAGACTTTAAGGGGGAAATGGATGGCAATACAATAATAGAAGACTTTAATACTTCACATTTATATCAGTACAGAGATTATCCAGACAGAAAACCAATAAGGAAGTACTGTCCTTAAACAACACAGGGGACCAGATGGACTAAATAGGTCTACAGTTGACTATGGACTAAATAGTCCATAGGACTAAAGAGGTCTACAGTTGATCCTTGAACACCATGGGTTGGAGCTGGTGGGTCCACTTACATGCAGATGTTTTGCAGTACAATACTATATAATGTATTTTCTATTATTATTTTCTTAATCTTTTCTCTTAGTTCATTGTAAGAATATGAAATATATGCAACATACATAATATGTGTTAATTTACTCTTTATATAATAGGTCGGGCTTTTGGCCAATAGTAGGGTATTAGTAGTTAACTTTCGGAGAGTCGGAGATTATATTGGATTTTTGACTGCATGGGAGGTCAGTGCCCCAATCCCTGCATTGTTTAAGGGTAATTGTATACAAAGCATACCACCCTCAAATAGCAGAAAACACATTATTCTCTGTATGTGAAACATTCTTCGGGATCACATTAGACCACAAAACAAGTCTCAGTAAATTTAAGAAGATTGAAATCATATAGGTGTCTTCTTTAATGACAGTGGTATGAAACAAAGTGAATTACAATAAGAAAACTGGAAAAATTATAAGTAAGTAGAATTCAAATAACATGTAACTGTTGTAACCAGTGGGTGAATGAAGAAATCAAAGGGTGTATAAAAAATACCATGACACAAATTAAATTGGAAATACAACCCAAAATCTATAGGATGCAGCAAAAGCAGTTCTAAGGGACAAATTCATAAAAAGACAGCCCTACCTAAGAGAACTAAAAAAGAACAAATAAATCTCATAGTTAGTAGAAGGAAAGAATAAAGATTGAGAGCAGAAATAAATGAAGTCAAGACAGAAAACAAAAGATCAATGAAAGTAAGAGCTGGTTCTTTGAAAAGATAAAATCAGAAATGAAAGACAAGTTGACATACCACAAAAATCAAGAATCAAGAGATTACTATGATGATGAAATAGGTTAATTCCTAGTAACATACAATCTTTTGAGACTTTCTGTCTTCCATTAAGAAATAGCAAATCTGAATAGACGTATTACTAGTAAGGAGACTGTAATAAAAAATCTCCACACAAGTACAGGACCAGACATCATCTTTGGTGAATTCTACCAGACATTTAAAAAACATATAATACCTTTTCTTCTCAAACTCCTCCAAAATATTGAAAAGGAGGGAATGCTTCCAAACTCATTTTATGAGGCCAACATTACCCTGATACCAAAACCAGTCAAGGACACCACCAAAACAACAACAAAGGAAGGAAGGAAAGGAGGGAGAGAGGGAGGGAGGGAGGAAGGAAGTGAAAAAGAAAGAACGAAAAAGAAAAAGTATAGGCTAGTATTCCTGATGAACATAGATGTAAAAGTCCTCAACAAAATATTAGCAAATCAAATTCAATATATTAAAAGGATCATACACCATAATCAATGGGATTTATTCCAGGAGTGTAACAATGTTTTGACATCTGCAAATCAGTTGGTGTGATACACCACATAACAAAATGAAGGACAATAATCATGTGATCATCTCAATAAATGCAGAAAAAGCCTTTGAGAAAATTCAACTTCCACGTATGGTAAAAACTCTTACAGTGAGTATAGATGGAATGTACTATAATAAAGGCCATATATGACAAACCCATACTCAATGGTATAAGGCTGAAAACTTTTGCTCTAATATTAGGAACAAAATAAGGATGCCAACTCTTGTTAGTTTTACTCAATAAGTATTGGAAGTCCAACCCACAGCAATTATCCAAGAAAAAAAGATAAAGTCATTCGCATTGGAAGGGAAGAAAGCAAACTATCACTATTTGCGGATGACATGCTATATATAGAATACCCTAAGGACTCCCCCCCCCCAAAAATGTGAGAATAAATAAACTGTCATATCGCAGTGTACAAAATCAGTATACAGAAATTTGTTGTGTTTCTATATACAAATAATGAACTGTGAGAGAAATTAAGGAAACAATCTTTGCACAAAGCATAACAAAACAATTTGCATAACAAAATACCTAGAAATAAATTTAACTAAGAAGGTGAAAGACCTGTACTGTAGGACATTGATGAAAGACGTTAAAGAAGTCACAAGTAAGTGGGAAGTTATTCTGTGCTCATGTTTGGAAGAATTAATACTCTTAAAATGTCTGTACTACCAAAAGCAATACACATATTCAGTACAAACATAATCAAAATTCTAATGGCATCTACTTACAAAACTAGAACAAATCTTTTTTTTTTTAAGAATTTTATTTTTAAGTAATCTCTGTACCCATCATGGGGCTTGAACACACAACCCCAAGATCAAGAGTCGCATGCCCCACCAACTGAGCCAGCCATGTGCCTCTAGAACAAATAATTCTAAGGTTTGTATGGAATCACAGAAGACCCTGAATAGCCAAAGCAGTCTTGAGAAAGAAGAACAAATGGAAGGTGTCCCAGCCCAAGACTTCGAACTATACTACAAAGCTCTTGTATGAAAACTGATATTGGCATCAAAACAGACGCGTTGATCAATGAAACCAAATAGAGAACCCAGGTAAAAACCCATGCTTATATGGCCAATTAATCTATGAGACAAAAATACACAACGAAGAAAAGATAGTGTCTTCAATAAATGGTGCTGGAGAAACTGGACAGCCACATGAAAAGAACAAAAATAGACCTACTGTCTTACATCATACACAAAAGTTAGCTCATGATGGATGAAAGACTTGAATGTAAAACCTGAAACCATAAAACTCCTAGAAGAAAAACAGGTTGTTAGCTCCTTGACGTCAGTCTTAGCATTGAATTTTTGAATCTGAGTCCAAAAGCAAAGGCTTAAAATCATTTAAGTGGGACTACATCAAACTAAAAGGCATTGGTGCAGCAAAGGAAACCATCAATAAAATGTAAAGGCAATTTGCATATTAATCCCTTATCAGATACAGGATTTACAAATATTGTCTCCATGTCTTTAAATATCCAAACTGTACAAAGAACTCAGTAGCAAAAAAATCTGATTGAAATGTAGGCAGAGGATCTAAATAGACATTTTTCCGAAGAAGGTAAACAGATTGGACGTCCAACAGGCACATGAAAAGATACTCACCATCACTAATAATCAAGGAAATGCAAATCAGACCCACAACACGATATCACCTCACATCACGTAGAATGTCTAATATCAAATCGACAAGAGATCAGTGTTGGAAAGGATGTGAAGAAAAGGGAACTCTCCTACGCTGTTGGCCGGAATGCAAATTAGCACAGCCACTATAGAAGGCAGTGTGGCAGTTCCTCAAAAAATTACAAATAGAGCTACCATGTGAACCAGCTATTTCACTTCTGTGTATTTTTCTGTGGAAAATGAAGACACTAATTTGAAAAGATATCTGTACCACTATGTTCATTGTAGCATTATTGACAATGGCCAGGACATGGAAACAACCCAAGTGTTCATCAGTGGATGAATGGATACAGATGATGAGAGAGAAATATATACACGCACACATGCACACACACACACATAGACCATCATACATCCATATATAAGTATATATATGGAATATATACGTGATGTATGACGTATGCATATATATATGCATATATTTATATAGACCATTATACATATATATGTAATATATATATATGATGTATGGTGGTCTTGTCTTTTGTGACATGGATGGACCTTAAGGGTATTATGCTAAATGAAATAAATTAGATTTCATTTATATGTGGAACCTAAAAAAACAAATGAACAAAACAAAACCATAGATACAGGGAACAGATGGATCGTTATCAGAGGGAAAAGAGTTTAGGGGGCTGAAATGGATGAAGAGAGTCAATTATATGGTGTCGGATGGTACCTAGATTTACTGTGGTGATCACTTTGTAAGGTCTACAAATACTGAATTATTATGCCCTACACTTGGAACTGATATAAGGTCAAATGCCATTTTACCTCAATTAAAAAAATAAGTGCATTATATATGTAAACCACCTGTGTCCAGCACATATCAGATACTCCATAAATCAGATGTTAGGGCAATTAAGATGCGTTATCTAATAAATTACTTAATAGAGATAGGTAGATGCAAAATACTATATCATTGAAAAAAAGAATGTGAAAGAAATGATTTGCTAAGTATTAGAAAAATGCTTTTTCAGTGTGAGGGCTATGAGTTGAGGGAAAAAAAGAAAAGGCATAAACTAATGGGGCATGTTAGTTTTTAAACTACTTGTGTCAGTGCAGAGGACTTCTTGATTCCCTGACCTAAAAGATTAGGAAGTTAACACTTCTACTTAACCCCCATCTCCTGGCTTCGGTAGATTATATTCTGTGCCATGGTGTCAAGATTTCTAACATTTACGTTTTGTCATACTTTATTAAGTTCATTGTTAAAGTTTTAGTTCTCATTACCAGTACCGTGGCTTCTTCATTCCTGAGTTAATGAATCTCTTGATTGACTAAATTTCATGCTATAAATGCTATATACCTTGAGTTCTTGGATACTGGCTTGAGAGTACTTACCTTTTGTCTTTATTCTTGATGAATTACTTGGCAAGGTATAAATTTCTTTCCCTCAGAACTTTTGCAGATACTTTTGCTCCTTGATCTTTTAGTACTTTTTGATTGGTGCGATTTCCTTTCTTATTTCATCAGGAAGGATTTGTGAGTGATCTATTTTTTGAGTTTTAATGCTGTTGTTTCCTTTATATTGGGGCATTGAGTGTTACTGTAGAAAAGTCTGATTTTTCTCTGCCTCCTTAAAAGTGACTTGCTTTTTCATCCAAAATGCCTGACAATTTTCCCCTTTATTTTTGAAGTTCAGTAATATAACCAAGGTACATCTATGTGTCATTTATTATCAGTTTTTCTTGAATTATATTGTAATATACTCTTTAATCTGGTAGGTTTATTTCTTCATTTAGGAATGTTTTCCTTATCCTGAATTTTCTTTTGTTCTCTAGCTTTTGTCTTCTAATCATTTTGTGTTTTGCCTCTGCATTACTTTAATCATCTCAAATGTTCCTTTTTGTAATTCTATTTCCACAAGTGTCTGTTCTGTTCCTTGATGTTTTAAAAGAATTAGTTAGTTAATGATGTGTTTATTGGCTGTATGACTACAGCACTGCAAACTACCTTTTCATATTATTCTGCTTTACCTTACCTTTTAGTGCTTGTTTTTTAATTGATTGTGTTTAAGTTCTTTATCATGAATGAGCTTTTGAGAGTTTTCTTTGGCTTCTTGGGTTATGTTGCCTTCCAGAATGGGTTCTTTGCCATTTATATGCCTTACTTATTACTTCAGTTTTTTCCCCTTTTCTTTTTTGTTTCTTCTCAGCTGTAATATGTGTGCCTTGTTTTTTAAAGCATGTTGGTGCTTGAGGTAGGAGACTCAGAAATTCAGTCTTACATATGGTGGTGATGAATTATTTTTAACATCCTACCCATCTCCCCTAAACTTGTGTTTTTCCTGGGGCTCAGTTTGAATATTGGGTACTGCTGGGAGCAGTGAAGGGAAGGCAGAGGAAAGTGGGTGACTGAGAGCCAGAGGGGCAGTAGGACTTTGGGGCTCTCCTTTCATAAGTGCCAAGTGTTCCCCTCCTGGATGGCCTCCAGCCACTCATGAAGACATAGGCCACACCTTGTGTGGGTACGTCCTCCACAGACGTTCCGGTTCAGTTTGTTCTGAGCCCTAGAAAGTGCCCCCCGCCTCCACAAGTGTGGAAATGGTAGGAACTTTTACCCTGAGTTGTTGACTTTTCCCTTAACCTGTGGTCATTTCCCCTTCTTGCCATTTTGAAAGCTGTTTCTGGTGAGTATTTGGATTTTATAAACTATTTCCCCCACAAGTGCTTACTGGTGGGGTGGGGGTAGAATTAAGGATTATCATAAATCATATTGGGCTTTCTGTTTCTTATTTCGATTTTCACTCTTCAGAATTTATCACAGGAAGTTGTATATTTGGTTGTTGCTGATATAATTTGGCTTTTTAAGTTTTATTAATTTAAATTTTTGTTATATTGGGTTTTGAATAAGGGAGATTCTATAATCTAGCTCAGGGTTTCTTAACCTTGGCACAGATGACATCTGGTTAGTTGGTTAGTTCATTTTTGGGGATTGTCTTATACATCTTGTGGAGTATTTTCATTTGTTTTTTTTCTGTTTTTCTACATTGCGGGGTATTTAACAGCACCTCTGGCTTCTACCCACTAAATGCCAGTCATATTCCCCGAGTTGCGAAAATTAAAAATATCTTCAGACATTGCCAAGTATTCCCTGGGGAGAAAAATCACCTTGGGCTTGGAACCACTGATGAACTTACTCTCTCTTATCTATCTTCCTCTTGCTAAACACCTGCATCTACATTTTAAATAGTTCTTTCTTGGGTCGCCTGATCAGTATCACCAGACATGCACACCAGACTTAGAAAAAAAGCTTTAATATACTCTTGTAATTCAACTTAGTACTAGACATGTTACCTGTGTAGGATTTTCAAGCTATCTGAATAGTAATTGATGAATTAAAAAAAAAAAAACCCAAAATGATTTATAAACACTGTGGAATTTTACTGAGTGAAAAAAATTAAGAGGTTTTTTTTTTTATGACTTACTGTTTGGAGTAACGATACTCACGGGAGGTTTACTTTCTTCTCCCTCATTAATTAAAATCATGTTGTTAGCCAAGTAAGTGAAGAAAATTCTTATTGGCACTTCAGTTGTTTCCCCGTTTAGGAGACTGACACCGTCCAGTTCTAAGCTAAATAATTGTCATGGTAAAGTAATTTCCTTGAAAAGAACAGGCATTGATTCGCCCCTGTTACTTACAAATCCTATTTCAGTCAAATTGGAAAACTATTAAGTTTTTGGGGAAAAATCAATAGGTATCAGGAAACCATTAGATCTTGTGGCCCTTACTATATCTTGCTTGAGTAATCGCCGTAGCTGACAGGTGACACAGAGTGATGCGTGGGGGACCACATCTCTCCGGGTGGGTGGACAGCTCCAGACACCGGAATGAGTTCCGTTGTCCCTGTTTCTTCCTTGTGCTCATTCTTCTGGACAGCCTGTCACTAACTGCGCCTCTGATGCTTTGAAAAATCAAATACTTTCTTTTACTGTCAGTTTTCATTCTCCTGCGTTGTGGTATGCTAATCAGGGCACGTGGTTCGCTCCCCAGCCACTTTCTGTCATAAACACGTTTTATTTTCTTACTTAGGAATTAGTTTTCCTCAGCTTCAAATTTTATATCTGTACTAACTAGTGTAAGGTTTTGTTAGTAGTGGCATAGAGTATGCAGTTTGACCTTTCATTCTTTTTCTTCTACACAACTTGTACGCTTTTCTTTGTTTTGGACAAATGGCTTTGGAATTATCTGTGTTTTTGTTTTGCTTGCTTTTAGAGAGCTAATTCATTACTTGTGAACTGTGTGATTATCACATTTGAGAGAGAAAAGATAAAAATGAGTCCTAGGTGCACGTATCCATACTGCCCAAATTATTTGCTAGTATCTTGTTGGTAAATTATTATGCATTGACAGAAGCTCAATGTTGGGTTTGTATGTGAGAAGAGCTGCTCCGTTTTTTTCTTTTCCTGCCTGCCTTCCTGCCTTCCTGCCTTCCTTCCTGCCTTCCTTCCTTTCTTCCTGCCTTCCTTCCTTCCATTCATTCATTCTTTTGGAGGAAGAAAGAGAGGGGAAGAAATGAGTATAAATAGAAAAAGATTCCATCATTGTAATTCCCATAAGAAGTTTGGAAACCCTTACTTAATTTGCATATGTGTTCGTTTACTAATTCTCTTTGGACAAATTAAAATAGCATGGATAGAATAGTGTTTCTTTGTTTGAAGAAATATTTTTGTGTGATGAATATTATATATATTTTTCAGGTGCTGTAGCCTCTATGTTTTGGGTTGATGCTGAATTAGGGGTCGATATTTATCTTGATGGTAAGTTTAAAAGCAAATATTCTTTTGTTTTTAAGTAAAATGTTATGGTTAAGATAACTTTTGTTTCATATTATAATTTTAATTCCTTGCATTGTTACTTTTTAAGAAATTTTTTGGAGAAAAGCACGCAGAAGTAAGGGAGGGGATTGAGGGGGACAGAGAGAGAGAGAGAATCTTACACAGGCTCTACACTCAGCGCTGAGCCCAACGTGGGACTCGATCTCACAACCCTGGGATCATTACATGAGCCAAATGTACTGAAGTAAGGCTTTGTTCATACAGATTCCAGAGCCCCAGACAGTGGAATAGCTAGATGTCAGGTCTTCTTATTAACTCCCCATTTAGTGCATCCACTAATAATATGTAGGTTTATTCAGGTGCCTGGGTGGCCCGGTCAGTTCAGCTTCTGACTCTTGGTTTCGGGTCAGGTCATGATCTCAACGTTCCTAGGATTAAGCCCTAAGTCGGACTCTGAGCTGACAGCATGGAACCCGCTTGGGATTCCCTCTCCCTTCTCTCTTTGCTCGGCCCCGCTTGCCCTCTCTTTCAAAATAAACTTAAAAAAGAAATAGTATGTAGGTTTCTTAGGTCCTGTTGATTTATATACTTAGTATGTGAGAGAGCTTTTTCTTAATTAAAATATACAGGGGAGGATCATATCTCTGCTTCATGTTTTCTTTAAGGTAAGAAGTAAGCAAGTCCTTCACCCCTTCCTTTATGGACCTTCACACTTTTGGGCAACTTTATTCAAGGCTTCATTTAAGACATATTAGAAACTTGCTGAATTAAGTAACTCTGCCCTGCCTACCCTTGACCTTTCTTTAAACCAGGTCTTCCCTAGCCTAAAAAGTAAAATTTAAGACTGTCTCCAGTCATGTGGCTCTCATTCAGATGGCGTGTAGAAGGTCGAATTCCCTGGGCATCTTCAAACTCCTCCTGCTGCTGTCCTGTGAAACAGTTATTTCGCATATAAATTCAGAGATTGCCAAACTAATTGGCCATTTGGAAACTTAGGTTCATGTTATGGAAAACATTTGTGTGAGTCAGATTTGGTGCAAATTACTAGGAATGAGACATTTACAGATGTCTCAGATTTGTTAAATAGAAATTTAAATGTTAAGAAAAGTCTTGATTTTGATTATGTGAATGTCCACTGGAAATAACCTGTCTTGTGTAATTTCTCACATTCCACTTTATATGATGGAATTTATCTCATCATATTTTGATTGTAAGCTTTTTCAAGGCCATAGAAATCTTATTTTCTTATTTGCTTCTTTGTTTTTTTAATTTAAAAAATTTATTTTGTGCCTTAAAACGGTGCCAGGCACTCAGTGCGTATGTGAAGTGTGTCTCCTTGTTGGAGGCACTGAGTTAAACTGCAGCGTTGGCAAGAGAACAGCCAGTCCTTCATCTTGATGAGTAACATTTGTGAGCTGAAATAGATTAGTTGTGATTTCCACTCTCACATCTAAAGGTGATTAAAAGAGATATTCCTTTGTAGGTATCATAACTGTTGTGGACTCAAAATACGGATTAAAAGTAAGTTGAAAGATGGCTGTGAGTTGCTAATAATCTGTTAAAACGCTAGGTATATGGGGATGATTATATTGTTTTCTTTATAGTTTTTGTTTGCATTTTTTAACAAAAAGGTTTTATTAACTCTTGAATAATAGATGAAATTCATGTATCTTTTAATCATTATGTTTTTTAAAAAATGTTTATTTTTGAGAAAGAGTGAGAGATAAGAGTCCCCCCCACACACACAAATGGGGGAGGGGTAGAGAGAGGGGGGCACACAGAGTCCGAAGCAGGCTCCAGGCTCTGAGCTCTCAGCACAGAGCCCGACAGAGGGCTCGAACCCACAAACCAAACTGTGAGATCATGACCTGAGCCGAAGTGGGACACTTATCCAACTGAACCACCGGCTTCCCCACTTGTGTTTTTAAATTAAATATTTATTTTCTATTACTCTGGCTTGATTTGATAAAAGTTGAAAGTGTAATAGTTTTCAATAAAGATAGTACAGGATAAAGTTTCGTATGTAAACTTCCTCAGTGGGATTCAACCCCAGTGAAATATTGGTAAATAAGAGCGTCTATCAAAAGTTCTTCGATAGAAGACATTGAGCTTGCTAAAGCATAGAAGAGCTTTTTTTCTATTGGTAAACTGCTGTCAGACACAAACTGGAGATAACTGAGTTTTAAAAAAATAATCGGTTTGCTTTCTTTTGAAGAAATCAGGATTTATCCACAGGTGTCGTGAGGAGAAGCTCCTTCACAGGGCCTCTTCCTGTGAGGTTTTCCTAACTACCACAATGGGCTGTAGTTCATAAAATGCACTTAGTAGGATTCCTAAAACATGTTGCATAAAATAAGACAGTACTTCTCAACTTCCCAGGTGAAATTCTACTAAAGGCAAAACACAGTGCAAGTGTCCTCTCCTGGTCCCGGTCTGGGAGTACGGATGGCCCCTGAAGTAATCGTTTCTTACCAGTGTCATGTAATACCTACAAATTCAAGTCCACTTTGTATTCTGCCCCACAGTATATCTGAATTTGTTAACCTGGAAAGTTTTCCTTCCCAGCCTTCAGTAACGTTACGCGCTAGGAATGTCCGGCAGGCCTGTGACGTGGCCACCAGCCTCCCTTCACTGGCCCTTTGGCTCTCTCAGGACTAGAGGACACTATTTAGAGATGTTTGGGAGATCGTTTCTTTGTAGATTTTAGGCCCAAAATGGTTAATAGTCTTAAGAATTAAAGAAAGATTCTGAATATTACAGTTTTACTCAGAAAAATTCCATCTATTCCGAAATCAGGATATTTCTCACAAAATGTCTGTGGAGGAAGCAAAAGAAATCAAATTCTGTATTCTCAGTACTTATTATAGGCATGTTTGAATTCATCTCTTATCTACCTTATTTACCAAATTTCAGATAAATTGGTATAGCAGTTTAAGACATTTTCTTTGGTTTTTTTTTTTTGATAGACTTAAAGTGTCATACCCAGAGTAAAAGTCTATATACTAATGATTATAAGAATAATTTTATATGTATATTCAGATGTGTAGAGGAGTTAAAAAGAATCTATTACCAGCCGAATTGAGGCCAAATAAACAAAGCAACATTCTGAATAATGCAAACACAGTAAACGTTTAACCTCCTGCCACCTTGATAGAACCTCTTAAATTATTAAATCAATATACCTACACAAAACTGACATACTGTCAGGATAATGGAAACTTTAGATTTCCTAAGTCAGATGCCAGATAAATAACTTTTCTCTTATATAAAGAATTTGCCCACTTGTCCAATTCCTCTGGTTGCAAACCTTGACCCCAGCACCGCTTGTGATTCAGAGAATTCTGAGGCAGTACAAGTAATGACACTTGGATAATGGGCAGCAATTTAAGGTGTCATGCTTCACAGAGCCGGCCCATCACACGCGGAGCTGAGAAATGGTACCCTGTGGCCGGGCAGCCGGATTGAAACTGAAGTGGTAATTGATATCACGGGCTATCACTCTAATGGGATTGTCACCCATTGATCTGAAATATTCATTTTTTAATCATGGGCAAAGAATTGGACAACTTCAAATGACAGCTCTCTATTCTCGGGACTTGACACCGGGCTCCCAACATTGTTCTTTTCAGTTCTACAGACGTGACAGCATTTAATGCAATAGAATCAATGAATGAAGTTACACAGAAAAGGTCAAGCGAGAGGTTTCTTTTTGGCTCTTCTGTGATATTGCACTAGCTGTTGAAACAGTTCAGTCAGAAAACAGTTTGGCTTGGAAAAGACCGGGAAAACAAATAGACTGACATTATTCAACAATCATTTTTTAAAAGCTGAGATAGTGTTAGATCTATAACCAATCCATTGCAAAGAGATGGCCACCGCCACTGCTTTTCCTAAATGTCATGGGACATCTTTGACACTAGATTTATTTCCACTTTGGTCAACAACAGTGCTTTTTCCCCTTTCACTTTCCTTTTTGGTCCGGCTTGTTTCTGTTTCTGCAGAAAAGGACACCCTATGTCCCTTATTGAAGTTGGGTCTCCAGTGGCGGTATCTCAGAGGCTCTCTGCCTTACCATGTTAGGAGAGTTGAATCCTAATTTTCTGGGTGTGGTAGATTATTTAGTACCACAATTGTTTTTATCTTCTTAAATATGTAAGAAGAAGCCATAGTCTAAGCAGACATGAGGAATCCTTTGGGGATATGTATACATATATTCACACACACACTATAAAATTTTTGAAAGATTTTTTTACAAAGATATTTCTTCTTTGCCTGTGCAGATAGAATAGAATATCAAAATTCCCATTTTTTAACTATAAATGGAAATCATCCAGCTGATGGGCCAATATCAGAGAATGTCCTTTTGAATAACAGACACTATTTTATTAGCCTTTTTGCGAAGTTTGACTTGGGGAGGTAGCAAGTTACATACGGGAAGTGTTGGGCTGATACCCTGAGAAAATAAATGTTAGTGTGCATTTACTATTTCTTTGTGTTTGTGCTTGTATATGCATAGAACAGGGCTTTTATATCTTTTTCTGTAATTATTTGTGATCATTGCATGTCTTATTCATAATAGATTGTATATATTGGCCTATTTGTATTTTGGGGATTTTAATGTGTTTTTATATTTGTTACTTCTTGAACCGCCAAAAGGTAGTAAAATGTTACTTAGCTTATCTTTTAGAGAAATAAATACATTAAAAACATGGGTTACTTTTGTGAAACTACTGTTAGTTTGGTTTTGGTATGGAAATTCAAAAACAAAATCTCTAATTTTCTTGCCATATCTTTTTTATATCCCACCAACTCACAACCATATAGCCCCAAATTCATATATAAATCTTCCAAAAGGTCAGCATACAATATTTGGAAAAATATTTCAAATTTTTGAAAGAACTCGAGTATTACAGGATCTTTCAAAAACAGATGCCTTTGTTAAATGGATTGCTGAGTAGAAAGGGAATTGTTGCTGCATATAGATAATATGAATATAGAATATTTCAAATAACAGTATCCATGCATCCTTGTCAGCACATAGGAAGTGTTACCTAGAATTCATTCAACAAATATTTGTTGAGCCTGTTGCTGTCTCTGGAATGGTAACAGACTTACTCTCTACCGGATGTAGTAACACGATTTACAATGGCCTCCGGCCAGGAATGATTAGCAAAAACAGTAAACTTTGTCTCTTGTCAAGGAACAGTTTTTGATACAGTATTTTAATAATAAATATAATTTTGAATGTAATTTTTAGGTAATCTTTCTGCATATACTCTTCTGCAATTGTTACCATTTATGTAACATGTGTATACAAGATTGTTTTTATATGACATGAAAAGCTTTCACAAGTTTTTAAAATCATGTTCATTTTACGTCCATTGAGCATGTTTTCACTTTCTGAAAAATACCCCTCTAATATCCCGTGACAGTGATGGTAGTAAATTTAGTCTCTTCTTTTGTAAAAGGAGAATAGCCATTTCCTGTGATTATTGTGAAGGCTAAGTGAGATTATGTAAAAGAATCTAAGAATTTGTGAAGTTTGATTTCAAGTACAAAGAACATTAATATAAACAAATTGCTTCTGACCTCAGTAGGCAGCTTTTTATTGTGAGAAGGAGAATCTGTTGAGGGTTAAGGTAGTCACGGTGGAACATTTTGCAGAGACGAACTTATGGCATTGGTGCCGCTGGGGATTTAAATAGGATTAAATAGTAACTGCTCCCAGAGGGATGAAGACTACCTGGCGGGCTCCTAAGTCGATGTCAAAATACCTTTTTTAGAGCTGGCTAGACTCTGGGGAAGACAGCAGAAGAAACAGTTAAACTCTGGGGCCAGATCACTCAGGTGTGGGTTTCTGTAAATGAGAAGCCGTTTTTAGGCCAGCACTGGGGCTGTGTCCTTCCCACAGCTTTTTAGTTTCTAGGGAGTATGACGGGCCCAGTGTTGTGTCCATACGGTGTGTGATTCGGGGAGGGGAGGCAGGCTGGGGTGTGGGATTGGAAGGGAGGGAGTATATTAGATTTGAAGAAAGCATTATTTTTTTTATATATAAATAATAAAGGATATTTAGAACAAAAACAGCTTTGTAAAAAGGAAAGTGCCTAAAATTTGAACTGTAATGTTCTTTGTTATTATTGACATGATTTCAATCTGGAGGGTTCTCCTTTGAAAAAGTGGATGTCAGGAGGACAGAATTTAAGTCCAAAAGAAACCCCCACAGATTCACTATAGGAAACCACAAATGGGGAGTAAAATGCTTTCAGTTAGAAAAGTTATTTTTGCATTTATGTATTTAGTAATAGAACTTCTGAAGTCTGTATTAGAAGCCGGAAAGGATTCTCGAAAGTAAAATTCCTTGTGTTGACGTTAGAATTTGTGTTATACCACAGTAACTTTTTCCATACTTTGTTTTTGTTTAGCATTTAGAAGAGGAAAAACCCGATGGCCTTATCAATGAAGCTTCTAGGTATTCATATTTAAAATATATATTCATTACTGGCAAATTGAGGAGAGAAAATTACTATGAAAACCAAAACCAAACTGAGAAGTATAAAAACATAGTCAAGAAAAATTTATCTTTTTTTTCCTGTAATTTTTTGCCAACTATTTATAATGGTCTGATAACTAAAATTTTATTTAAGACTTTTATTATAGCATAAAATGAGTATTGGACACAGCAGTTCTTTGAGAGGAATTTGGGAAAAGTGAATATTTAAACTATTTTTTTTGTTCTTATACAATTTCATTGGGATTGAAATAATTAAAGAAAAGAGCTGGCTCCCTGACTACCATCTTTCACACTAATTCTTCTGATTCACATGGTTACTGTTATTCAGAACAAGAGAAGGACAGATATGGAAATAGTTTTAATTGGCCTTTAGAACATTTTTTAATTTAAATACCTGTATGTTCCAAATTGGGTTGTCTTCAGACTTAGAAATATTTAAATGAGTTTGCCTACCCTAAGCATATTCATGCTAATGGGAAAAAGACTTTGGGGTTGACCATAGCTGCTGAGTGGGCTGCTGCTGAGTTTAAGGGGAAGGCTCCCTGAGGTTTGCTAGGATGACCCAGACATAAATAATTGACTACAAGCAGGCACTTGACTCCCTGTCGCGTTGGAATATGGGGCTCTGTGGTTCTGTAATCCTGCCAGAACACTGCATTTGGTGAGTAGGTGTGGTTCAGGTTAGAGTGAACGTAACCATTTTTGTAACTGTTTTCCTTGCTAAAATACATTCATTATAGAAAATGTAAATAAGCCAAATAGGAAATAGTGAAGTGTCATTAAAGCCCAAATAAAATAAAGTTAAACATAGAAGGCCTCCAGTGTAAAAGATTGTAACGGTTTGTATTTTGAGATGTCCAAATTAAATCTCTATTCATAGAACACTTACTTAAACAAAATGGAATTGTGATGTATGTACTATTGAAGCTTGCTTTTTCAGTGAATTAAAGTTAACTTATTTTTGAGAATTTAATGATGTTTTTTGAAACAATTGGCTGGATCTACGACTTCTTATTATATTAAGCTGTTCTCTAGCATTCTGTCAGTGGGATTCTTTAACTTGAATTTCTGTGTATCTATTTTACAGAAAAAATACATAGTTGTAATGATGAAGGAGATATTTGCTCAGGATCCCGTTGTATCTTCTGAAGAGTAGTTAAAAAAAGTGTTTAGTGTTAAGTGAATTTGTTCTTTTTCTTTGAAAATTATGGTAACTGTTACATGGAGTGTTTTAGCCAGTTGACTGTCCATATTTTACCATATTGAATATCTGAATTGTATTATTTCTTTACAAAGAAAATTATGAGTTGAAAATCATCCTTGGTTGCACACTTTTAGGGACTTATATTTGTAGCTTCAGAGTGGGAGCACTTCATAAATATTTTTTGAATGAATAAATGTGAATCCTGAATTTATATAGTGATGGATACAGTTTATTCACTTGAAGAATGATAAGTAGGTTAGGAGTGAATTCAGTTACTGTATAGAGTACTGCATAGTTCTTAACAAATATTTGCTCTGAAAGGGTTTTCTGTTTTTAATTTCTTAACATTTCTCTTTTGACATCTGGCCTTTGTTTGCTAATTTAGGCAAGTTGCTCTGGCAGATATTATCATCATTAATAAAACAGACTTGGTTTCAGAAGAGGACTTAAAGAAATTACGAACAACCATTAGGTATGAAATTTTAAGTGTCAACTACCTACAAGTCCAAAGTGTACTCTACAAAATATTTTTGCTGTAACTGTTGCCCTGTAGATACTTAGGTTCAAGGTTGACCTTCTTTGCGTACCATTTGGGAATCATATATCGTTATTGCCTAATTGCCTGTTGCGTAACTAGTAGCATGTAAAATCATTCCTCATTGCTTACAGAGTGTAGTTCAAGGTTCACAGACTGATATTCAGGGTCTTCTGCACCCATCCCCCTTCTCCTGTCTTCTCTTTGACTCTTTCCCTGAACGAAGTTCTCTGACTTTACTCAGGACGGTTTATTTTCCCATGGAAGTATCTTGCCAGATCCTTTCTTTACTCTTACATGTTTCTCACTGTCACTCTACCAATCCTTGAATTTCTTCACTGTCTCCGGTTTTCTTTGCTCTTTTTTTTTTTTTTAAAGATTTTAAAAAAAGTTTTTAAATTTATTTTTGAGAGAAAGAGAGAGACAGAGCATACGTAGGGGAGGGGCAAAGAGAGACAGAGACACAGAATCTGAAACAGTCTCCAGGCTCTGAGCTGTCAGCACAGAGCCCAACGCAGGGCTCGAACCCATGAACGGCAAGATCATGACCTGAGCTGAAGTCGGCCACTTAACCGACTGAGCCACCCAAGTGCCCCTTCTTTTTTTTTTTTTTTAAACAGAGTTACCCACTGTGAAGTCTCCCCTGACTCAGGTGGTCTCATTTCCCTGAATCCTCACTGACTTTGTCTTCCTTGAGTGTCAACCAGACATGCCTGTCTTCCAGCTTGTTTTAGTGTCTTCATGTCCATGGCCAAGGTTGGTCAACATAGGACAATATGAATGGGACTCAAATATATGTGAAATGATCCGACAGTCATTTGGACTTCTCAAATCAGGTTAGAGTTCAGGGACTTTGAATTATTTTTTAAGCTCTAATAAATGCCACGTACAAAGAGACATTCAGTAGCTTTTATTATTAGTCCTCTTTGATGAGTATAATCTGCTGACATCATATTTTGATTCTGTTAGTACCAGTTCTTAAGAGTACATTATTAATACTTTCTGCACATTTTATATTATTTTAATAGTAATATACTCTGAGTCGGCACTATAAAACCTGTAATAATGTCTCCATGTGGATGGCGTGTAGTGATGCGTAGCATTTAGGATGACGGACTTCGGAGTCTGGTTGGGCTCTGCTTGTTGGTCTGTTTCTCCCTGTATTCTTATGTCTCATCTCTAAACAGGAGTAATACCTATGTCGTTAAGTTCCGTGTGAAGGTTACATGAGGCAGTGTTGGAAAGCGTTGTCTAGTGCCTGACACGTAGCAAGTGCTCTCTGTTCGCTACTGTTATCAGAGTGGAGATGCTCTTCCTAGTTTACATAGGAAGTTCAAGTTGCAGTGAATGACACTATGAAAAAACAGAAAAATGGTTGATATTTTTTGAAAAGTCTAGAAAGATGAAAGCAGTGAATGGAGATTGCTTCCCTTACCCCTTTTGACACTCATCTCCTAAATTTTGTTTCTCTTTTCAAAACCCCCCTGCGTCGTCGTGATTGCTGGAAAGGAGGCCGTAGTCTTGCAGCAAATGTGTTTGGTGTGAAAGGAAGGATTGTCAGTACTGGGCTCTCCTGTCCCCGCGTTGACCACTTTGCTGGGTTTCTAACGTCAGCAGTGCTGACGGTCAGCCTTGTTGCCAGCCTGCCCTACACAGCAGCGCCGGGGAAGGGTTTGGACCGAGTGCTGTGACAGCTCACAGACCTTCTGGCTGTTGACTCTCCGTTGTACCTGACCGGCAGGCACCTGACTGGGCGCTAGTTTGGGGAGCTGGAAGGACGGGAGTGTATTTGAGAGGAAGGGGCCATGAGGTGTTACGGTATATTCACAAGAGCAGAAGGTAGGGAGACGTGCCTCAGAACAAAAGGCCGTATACCCAGCAAGTAACGCTGAGGGCAGTGACGTTGGTGGTAAAAAGATAAGTCAGGCATCCAGTGTGTTGAAAAGGATTTAAGGAGTATTTTCGTTACAATTTTTCCCATGTAGAGGGAATCTTCTCTCTTTATGTTAGCATCAGAAAGGGAAGGACTGGCAGAGTGGGTAGAGTTTCTAGTTAGGGAACTGCAGAGGGTACTCTGCGAAAGATCCTGGGTGCGGGACTTGGTGGTCCCGTGACACCGAGGACAGGCTGGGGTCAGAGCCACTCACAGCGAGGATTTTATTTCTAGCGTGTTGTATGGCTGTTTCCACAGTGTGTGCTTGTGGAAAATCGAGTGTTGGTAAGAATCTTGATTTACCTACTCGTTTTGAGAACATTAGAAATATTGGCTACCTATTCATTTTTCTAAGGAGAAGGGTCTCTTTATAATTCACTACGTGGCCCCTGGTTTGTCAGTTGGGCAGTAGATTTTTGCATATCATGTTTTAATACCTAAGTGGAATAGACCTGATTTATGATTAGAAAGAGAAATAAATAATAAAGTATGAAAAATGTAATTTTTTATTTTTGTTTTTTTATTTTTGTTAATTTTATTTTAATTTTTTCTCACTCTAAATATATTTGTATATGCTTACTTCCTGTTTTAGAAATAATGTGCCTTAAAGAGTTTTAAAAAGTTTAACATTTACTTTTTTTTTACGCTTTCTGCTTCATTTTTATGTTTATTTCAGATCAATAAATGGACTGGGAAAAATTTTAGAAACACAAAGATCAAGGTACTTTTAAAAGCTATTACTAATATTAATAATAAGTAACTTTAGTTAATAATAGTAAGAAATTGATAAATATGCTTGATTCTGTTCTAAGGAAGATATATGTGCATTTTTAACAAATGGAGCCCCAAAATGTTTTGAATGAAATTAGTTTGGCATATTTGGTTAATGTGTTCGCTTCTCCTTGGAGCAAAGACTACAGAGCCGGGGTTGGACTGGGTCACTGTGCTTTTGCTTAATGGGAAGAAAACAGGACTTAAAGCCACTCAAAAAAGTATAGAAATCTGGAAAAGTGTATTTTAGGAATCTTGGTGTGAAGTACTCAAAAGGGCTTCTAATATTTTTAAAAAACGGCTTGGTTTTTTGTGTCCAAGAATTGTATAACATATAACATGTATAACATAATTGTAAAAATAATGTGTCATGTACAAATTTATGGAATCTTTACCTTTAAGTTCTTCATAATCCTTTTTAAAATGTTGATTTCCAGTTCCTGTAGGTTCTTCTGCCTTTTTATTCTGTTCATACAGATGTGCCTTTATATTAGCAGGTGGCCACTTAGCTCACTTGGTTAGAGCCTGCTGCTAATAACAACAGATGTGCCTTTATAAAATTGGTGTATTCTTAAAACATCTGCAAAACGTATTTCTGTGGATTAAATTCTGTTTTCCATTGCATGCTCTTCGGATTTCAGAAAATTTCTTCCGGGGGTTTGCTGTTAAGCTCATTGTTTTGGCCAGACTGGCCGAGCAGCTGATGGAGCCCGCAGCTCTGAGGCCCACAGCCGGCAGCCTGGGCCAGCACCACCCCCCCCCCCCGCCCCGCCCAACTCGGTTTGTCTCCGCGGAGGTACAGTGGGGGCCTTCGCGGAGAGGCTTGTCTGCGGGACGGAGATTAGAGGTGCTGACAGACTCCCGTGGGCGGAGGGCAGCGGCGGCAGCTGCGTGCATGGTGCAAGCAGCTGGGGAGTCCTCTGGAATGCCCTCCCAGACGCCCCCGTCCACCGGCGAGGAGGCGGAGGGGTGCCCCTAGTGGGGGTCCTAGATGCGCGCACCAGCCGCGCTCCCTGCGGCCCAGGGTCCAACATAGGGATCTCCGATCCTCCCACTCCTCCCACAGCCCTTCCTCCCTTAGCTGGCGTCTTCCTCTGGCATTTTATCTACCATTTTCTTTCTCCTTAGATTTTCTCCTCATTACAGAGAAACACACAGACAGAGCAGACCTAAGCTGTGAAAAACCATATCCATAAATAGCTGTTTCTGTCCTAATAGCGTTTATTTGGTTCATATTTACAGACATCTCAAATCAGGTTTTCTAGGCCCCTGGATTGACCTTACTTAATTTTTCTTTCTGTTGGCTTTTATTGTAGACCTTTATGTCCTGCATAAAGGTTTTATCTTGAAGAGTTTCTTGTGTAACAATTTTGATGTTTATGTGACATTTCTGACATTTGTTCTGTCATATTACAGAGCAGGAAACATGCAATGATTAGATTTAGTTACTTCGAATGGATGAAAGAACAAATGAATAAAATCTCCTTTTTTCTTCTCTTTCTTCAGTATTTTGTGTTTGCTGTAGCTTCTGAGAATCTAGGGACTTTCTGAAATAGTACTTCCTTGCTGTGAGGACTGAAGTTGGATTAGGATCCTTTTCAGTGAAGATCAGACCTCCATGGTAGAATTCTTACCACGGTCATGAATCCTGCATTAAATATTTCCCCCAGTTCCTGGAAGCCTAGCAACTTGAGCTTCCTGGTTCAGAAACTAGAGATTTGTTTTTTAACAAAATATTGTTGAAATCACTGATGAAAATTTTATTATGTTTGTTTGTTGTAAAATTTTAATCACTCAAGCATCTCGTGGTTGACAGATGCTCCTCATAGTAGCAAAACTGGCAGTAATAAGCTAATAATATGCATATATAGAAAAGGCTTACCTGACTAGTTAAGTGGAGGAATAAGAATCCTGCGTAACACTGTCTTGTTGGTGAGACCTAAGTGGACTTGAGGCAAACAGAAGCTCTCACGGGCCACGCGGACTTCCGAAGTAGGAGTGGAAGAGCAGGAAGTGCCATTCTTACCTCGTTCCGACGTTCCTTTAGTCTTGGCGATTTCAGCAGACTGAACAGAGGAAAACCAAAATCCACTTGTTCAATGATAAGTTAATCAATTCAACAAACTACTGGACATTCTACCAGTCACTAGGCATTTCTTGGCTTGTTGAGGATTTAAGGAATGGGTAAAGGAAAAACTGCCTTTGAGGAAGGTGATTGTTCGGGCGAGACAGAAACAAGCAAAACCCAATATACTAGGTATTATTAGTGTAACAGGAAGAGTAAATGTAGGGTGTAGGGTCCTATGAGAACAGAACCAATAGAGGAACCATCGATTCTTCTTGATGAAGATTCAGGAAGTTTTGAGAAGGTGATTACTGACTTGAGTCTTGAAGAATGAATAGGATTTTTCCAGATGAACAAGAGTAGCTGTGGCTTCCCAGGCATAAGGAAGATTCTGTGTTCCAGCGACCTGAGTGTTTTAGAACGGCTAGCGCACGTGGTTGTGTGTGACTGAAGAGAAGGAGAACTCTCCACTAAGGGTCTTGAATGCCACGACTTGTAGTTTGGATTTTTTCCCCCCTTTGGGCAGCAAAGGAGTTAGTGAAAGGTTTTAAAAGCAGAGTAAATTCTGGGAGAAGGATTGAATATGGTGCAGGTCTCCAAGGAAGGAAACACGAAAGGAGGAACTACTTCCGGGTGACGCAGGGGTTTGGGAGAAGGGGGTGAGTGGAGTTCCATGGTGAGTTTGAGGTGCCACTGGGGAGTGCGTTCGGAAATTCAGGGCTTCGCTAGTGGATGGGTTTGACGGTTTGTAGATCTGGAACTGGCTGGTGGCACCTGTTCGGGAGACTCCTTGAACTTGGAAAAGATGACCATCAACCCTAACCCTGGGCTCGCAGCTCAGCTCCCCTCCCCACCACATAAAAACTGATGGTAATCGTCTTTCTGTTTTTATTTATATTTTTGTATTACTGTTTTGGAAATATCTGATGTTTTTATCTCTAGAGGAGGAAATTAAATATATTTCATGCCATGGAAATTAGTTTTCTGCTTGGATGAGTGAAGGAATTTGATTTTCATGGTGGTGCTGGATGTGGGCAGGTCCATGGTAACTCCAATCTGGAATCTTAGACATTTCCTGTTTTACTCTCCATTGATAATCTGGTGAGATAACGTGAGGGACTGGTATTGTTTTTTATTCTCTATAGATTTTTTTTTTCCTGCCTCTTCCCCTCCAGCCCTGCTGCGATGCTCCCTCCCTCCCAGTGGCCCTTGCCAGGGAGAGCGCGCTGGTGGGGGCAGGAGAGCAGAGCTCCCCCACCCTATTCCGGTCACCTCCCCACATCTGCAGAATCGAGAGGCACACACCCGGGCACCCCCAGCTCTGCTACAGGAGCGAGGGCGGCTGCTTAGTGGAGGCTACCTCAGCGGGACGCTGTTCTCTGTAGATTTTAACATGTTCAGGTCCGGTGTTGATCCTGTGTGTTTTGGAAATATCAAAGGATTTTGGGTATCAAGCAGGATGCTTTCTAAATGTGTGACATGGATTCTCAAGAACACTGTCCGAGTGAAACTAGTTTATTTTAGAAACTGGTGTGTGGAAACTGGTTTTTGGTGCCCACACACTTGGCCTGGATCCGGATAGTCCTAGGATTGGCAGGTGTACTTTCAAACTTCAAGCTGTTTCCTGAGGTAAAGAGGACAGACTTGGGGAGAACTTCATTCATTCGTCACCTGTCAATGTAAATATTTGCTCAACTGTCACGGTGAAAATGGAAAGATGTTTTATGTTAAGGCCTTGAACTCTTCAGTAAGTTGATATTCAGAAATTTCTTCGTGGAATGTTTACTTCTTTGCTTGATGATTTTCCTGACTCGTTTCGTCTAGAATGTCCAGAATTTGAAGTGTTGTCATAGTCTATTAACCTATAACTTTGGAGTAGCATTCTTTCAGGAAGGTGGGAGTTTGCCAGGATAAGTGGTCCTGATCCAACAGTATGGTTGCCACAAGTATGACTCGATAGCAGACCGTGTGAGACTCCGGCAGGGCTGGTCACTCCTAAGTTACCGGAGGTGGTCGGGCTTACATTTCAATACAAGATTAAAAAACCTTGAATTTGGCCAAGGTTTGTTTTCCTTGAGAGGACTTAGTGAAAGGTTGGCAAACTCCTGGAATCTCATTTTGAAATATATACTGTTGTCATTTACCTTAAACATTCCTTCATCTTAGCTTTGATTATAGAGAAATGACTGTCCCATGGGCTCATGTAAAAATTGGAACTCATTCAGTAGTCTTTGTAAATTGATTTTTATGTATTTAAACCCAAACGCATGCTGTTTGTGATATGATACACTCTTCTGATTGGAATCACTGCTTTCCTAATAGGGCTTAATTATCATCTCTAAATAATTTCTGTGGATAATGTTGTTCAGATAGAGCACCAAGTGGGAAGTTTCAGTCCCTAGGCAATCCTGTCCTGAAGGAAATGAAATCTCCAACCACATTCTTTGGATATAGATTAGGGTCATGGAGTGAATGTTTATACATTAGGTTTGATGCTTCATATTCTTAAAATACTAACTGTTATATCATGGAAGGGGGCAGGGGAGTAAAAGAGATACAGACGTTCCAGAGGTGAGGTGTTACAGTGCTGTATTATTTCTGTTCACTCCACTTCCCCCGTTGCATCTTTGAGTAATAAGTTGCTGCTTTGAAAAGCTCCAGTTCTATAACTGACTTTTTTTTTGGCTGCAAAAATATATTTGAAAAGCTCATAAATTTCCAGGATTGAAAAGACAATTAGAAGTCAAACAAACAAAAGCAACAAACAGGAAACTATAGCTTATTGAATCAATAATCAAGTAATTATCTGCCCTAATTTTTATACTATTCACCAATTTTTGATTTTAATGAATAAATTCTATTAAAAATTTTTACAATGGGCCTTTTGTTCCTTGCTTGTCATTTTTATGTGTTTCCCAAAATAATATGATATATTGACTAAACTTTATGTCTATATTTTTGGCAAGAGTCTTAAGAGACTTTTTATTTCCTGATTAATTGAATACATTTCACAGAATTTCACGCTGCTTATATTGAATTTTTTCCTTTTAGAGTTGATCTCTCTAATGTGCTAGACCTTCATGCCTTTGACAGTCTTTCTGGAATCAGGTATGTTTTCTGTATTTTGTTCACTTTTATTGTCTTCACATTTGAGTCGCAGGGAAGATTTACACAGTTGCCCACTTGATGTAAGCTTCTTGTCATTCCTGTGGCGTAAGGGATCCTCCCTAATGATCGTGATCTTGAAGGTTCTGTCAGTTGGATGTTTGGAAATCGCGGTGCAGTTTCCTATAGAAATTATACTGTAAATGGCAGTTGACTTTAGAGATTAGTCATTAATATTTCTACACTGACCAGTATATGTGTTACTTTATTTCTATGTGAAAATGCAGGAAAAACATAACAAATTTTGGCTTGGGGTATTCCCTCAGACTCCTCCTTTCTCCTTAAGTGATGGATCACTTTCCTGTTTCTTTTCCTGAGAGGAATCTTTTTGTTGAGAGGAACATTTCTTTCTTCCCTGGACAGCAGCATCTTTATATATATATTTTTAAGCATCTTAATTATGTTCAAGTGCGCAACTCAGTAGTGTTAAGTATATGCGCATCGTGCAGTGGACAGACAGAACTTTTTCATCTTGCAAAACTGAAACTCTTGTCACCGTTGGTTGACAGCTCTCCATTTTCCCCTCCCACAGCCCCTGCTGAGCACTGCTCTGTGATGTGTTAAGAATTTGATTCCTTAAAAAGAAAAGGCTAAAAAAATAATAATTTGACTCCTTTAGATCCCTTAATGCAGTGGAATCATCTGGCATCGTCTTACTCTAGCTGGCTTATTTCCTTTCGTCCTCAGGGCTCATCCCCGTTGGAGCACGGGACAGGGGTTCTTTCCTTTTTCATGCTGAATGACATCCCGTTGTATGTACGGTTGTGTGTACCCGTTCATCCGGTGATGGCCGTTCGGTCCGCCGTCCCCGCTTGGCCCTTGTGAGCAGGGCTGCTGTGAACGTGGGTGTGCAGGCATCTCTTCGAGGCTCCTGTTTTCAGCTCTCTTGGCTACATACTTACAAGTGGGATTGCTGGATCGTGTGGTGCTTATATTTTTAATTATTTGAGGGAAACCTTACCGTTTTCCAGCGCAGCTGCACCGTTTCACTTCCCACCAGCAGTGCACACGTGTTCCTGTCTCTCCGCACCCTCGTCCACACCTGCTGTGCTCTGCTGCCTGCGGTGGTAGCTGACCTCATGGGTGTGAGCTGGCGGCTCACTGTGGTTCTGATCTGCGTTTCCCCGGCGGTTAGAGCTAAGGAGCCTCTTCTCGTGTGCGTACTGGCCATTTGTGGATCATTTTGGAGAAGTGTCTACTCAAGTACTTGGTCCATTTTTAATCAGGTGGTTTTGTTGTTGTTGTGGCTGAGCTGGGAGTTTTTTAAATATATTCTAGGTATTAACTTCTCATCAGACGCGTGATTTGGAAATATTTTCTCCCATTTCTTCTGAAGTAGTTGACTCATAAAAGCCTCACGTGAGACGTGCCTCCCTCGGCCCAGAGGAAAGGAGCCCGCTTCTTTCCGAAGGTGAAGGCGCCCACGGGGGCACCGAGGGGACAGCCTCCCAGGCGCCCCGCTCACTCCCCTTGCTTCACGGCGCGTCCTGTCCTGTCCGTGTGGCCTCCGCTCCTCACGGGACCCAGCCCGAGAACACTCGGGTGCAGGGGTTTCTTTGGTCCCTCATTCCTTTGCAAAGCCTCCTGGGTCACATAAAACTTACAGTAAATAAACTCGCACCCTTTTCTCCTGTTAATCTCTGCTTGTCAGTCAGATTTTCACACCAGCCAGGCTCCTGAGAGGATCCACAAAACTTTTTCCATTCTTGCGCAAGTCGTTGGCAGTTATTTTTAACGACACTAAATATTGAACGTAGAGAAAGAGCATGATTTTCCAAACTTTTTCTACGGTAACTTCATTCCACACTTGCTTAAGAACGGCGAAAATGCATTAGTGACACTTAAGGAAGTCGCTGTTTAATGTGACGCCCTCTCTGTGGATCAGGCCTTCGCGTCACTTTTCCTCGTGCGCAGTTGCTAAAATGGAGAGTCCAACCAGCTGGGAAGGATTTAGTTTGACACTTTCTCTGCTGAGACCCTCTCCAGGGCGGCTCTTTTCCCTCCAGCCGGCCCTACAATCCTTTCCTCCTTTCTGAACTTGCTCTTACTAACTTGCCCCTCACCGTTCTGCAGAGCCAAACATCTGCAAGGTTTCAAGTCCTTTTCCTCCTCCCACCGCAGTCAGCGTGTCGGAAAGTCTGCTCTGCTGCTGGCCCGGTGGTCATGTGTTACTCCGTATTGATCTTCTTGCTCCTTTTCATTCAGAGAAATGCATTTGTAAGGTTCTTTTTCATTTCTCCTCAGTCACAGGTAACAGACTATATAGCGGGCTCATATTTACGGATACTACTTATTTTCCAATAGGAGCTGTGTTCATGGGAAAACTCTGATAAAGGGAAAAACAGACCTTCTGGCTGTCTTTAGGTAGCAGCATTATTTTCACACTAGGGAGCATAGGGTGCGTTGATGAAATTTGGAGCATTAGTAAAAGGCTTCTGTGTATTTTCCTGGGCCTGTAATAGATCTGTTGGAATTAAGAAATCTACTCACACATCCATCCACACAAAATAGTGTCACTAGAGATGAGGTTTTTACAGTATTGTGTGTGTATGTATGTGACATGTGCATTTGCTTTTATCAAAGGATGACATACAATGTTATGTGTGTTTCTGGGTCATTGAGTCAGCCATTCTGTGGATCACTCAGGGCTCGTAAATGCGGTCACCATGTGTCACCATGCAAGGTGACTGCAGTGTTGGGGACCAGATTCCCTGGGCTCCACTTCTCATCTTCCTGACTAATTTCACAACTGGAAGCATGTACCCCTGAATCTCCTTTCTCTCTTTCTCCTATCCATCCCCCCGAAACCACCAATTGGTTCTCTGTATTTAAAAGTCTTTTGTGTGTTTGTTGAATGTGTGTACATTTTTAGGAAAAATCTTTCAACAATCTGCTAGTTTCTCTAAGAATATGTAAACAGCATGTAAAATTGGAACTCTGTTCTAGACTGAGTTGAGGAAACTCTCTCTTTAGCTCTGTGTCTCTAAGTAACGTGTAAAGTTAAATCGGAAGTATATCCATCTCTGAATTTATAACCAGTTGTTTTCAGTTTGCAGAAAAAACTTCAACATGTGCCAGCAACACAGCCTCACCTAGATCAGGTAAAAAAGTCTTAAAATTTTTTTAAAAATATTTTTAAATTTTATTTATTTATTTTTAAATAATTTATTGTCAAATTGGTTTCCATACAACACCCAGTGCTCTTCCCCACAAGTGCCCTCCTCCATCACCACCACCTCTTTTCCCCTGTCCCCTTCCCCCTTCAACCCTTGGTTCATTTTCAGTATTCAATAGTCTCTCAGGTTTTGCATCCCTCTCTCTCCCCAATTCTCTTTCCCCCTTCCCCTCCCCGTGGTCCTCCATTAGGTTTCTCCTGTTCCCCTGTTAGACCTATGAGTGAAAACATATGGTATCTGTCCTTCTCTGCCTCACTTATTTCACTTAGCATGACACCCTTGAAGTCCATCCACTTTCCTACAAATGGCCAGATTTCATTCTTCCTCATTGCCATGTAGTACTCCATTGTATAGATAAACCACATCTTCTTGATCCACTTATCAGGTGATGGACATTTTGGCTCTTTCCATGATTTGGCTATTGTGACATTGCTGCTATGAACCCTGGGGTACATGTGCTCCTATGCATCAGCACTCCTGTATCCCTTGGGTAAATCCCTAGCAGTGATATTGCTGGGTCATAGGGGAGTTCTACTGATAGTTTTTTGAGGAACCTCCACACTGATAAAACATTTTTTTTAAACTAAATTAGTTCCATTAGGACTATACTGTTTTCCTCTTGCTAAAAAAAAAAAGTAAGTTTGCACAATGTTGATAATTTTCAGAATTTGGGTGCTTTTGAGGTAATCTCACCTAGCTGGTTCCATCAGAGGAAGTCGGCAGGGCAGAGTCGTTAGAACCTGAAGGAATCGTGCTTTCTGGCTTCTCCACCCCACAGGGCACTCAGTGCATCTCCATCAGCTCTTCTGCTGGGAATCACTGCTTAGTGACTCCCGGGGGCTCTGCATGCCACCTCTCCGTGACTCTGTTGAACTAAGAGATGAAGGAAAAGTCTGGTAAAAGCACATAGGGCTCATTTAAACAAAAACTGACTGCGTGTCACCCGCAGATAGCCCTGGGAATTTGACGTGCTTACCGCGTCCCTCCCTTAGGTGCTCCCAAGCCTTCGTGCCTGAGGCCGGTACTGAGACCCCAGGACGGAACCACATGCGTTTTCACTGTGCCCGCCTTCCTCTTATCCGGGTCGGAGGTGGTGGAGGGTCAGCGTAACTTCTCTGTTCCGTCTCACACGGTGAGGGCAAGGGGGCAGGGACTGAGTGGTGGCCCTCGTCCTGCCTCTGTCTCCGGACTGTCCCTTATTTGTGAAGCACGACTTGTTCTCACAGGGGCCTACACAGCAGCAGCGCCTTGTTGGTCTTCCATGTGGCTCATATTTTGGGGGCCTGTCCTGCCGTGTTTGTGCACTTTTCTCATAGAAGATTCATCTTCACTTGTGGTTGGCATGAGTGAGAGAAGTATGTCTCTCTGCTGGTAGAATCTTTTAGAGGAACCGGCTCTTCACAGTACACAGTGGTCATCACAGAGGTGAACTGGAGGCATCTTCTTACTGACTTTCTGGTGAGGGTCGTCGTGCGAGGGGTCCTGAGCAGCAGCAGATGAAGGAGGTAGTCACTTCCAGTTACCCTTGTCCTGGTCAGCGTCTGTGCCCGTGGTGTCTCGCACAGACCCCTGTCGTGGTGCATGTGCTGCCTTCTTGCTCGGGCTGAAGTGCTCTTTCCTGGCAGCCGTCTGTCCGTCCTTAAATAGGGCTTCCTCACCGCTTGTTTGGTGGCGGCTCAGGGAATATTGGTTACAAGAGTGAAAAGCCGTGATTCTAAACTGGGGAACATGAGAATCCCCGTTTAATACTGGATGCCCAGTAGGCCCCACGCCTCCTGTCTCCAGGACTGGGGATCAGCTATGTGCTCATTTTGTGTCTGTATGTTCTTAACATTTCATTATGGAAATTTAAAAAAGATCTACCAAAGTAGAGAGACTAGCAAAAGGAACCCTTTGTACACATGACCTGGTTGTAGCGGCCGTCACCCTTTTGCTGATTTTATGTCCTCGGTCTTCCCAGCATTTCTCTTGCTGGAGTATTTTTTGAACAGAAAATTTCAAACACACAGCCAAGTAGAAGAGTCCAGTGACCCCGTGGGCGCACATCGCCCTTGCTAGAGCGCATCCATGCAGACCCCAGGCGGCACGGGGTCACCGGGGAGCAGGGCGCGCCTGTTTGGATTTAAGTCTCTGCAGGAGACTCTGATGCACTTCCTGCTTTAGATCCGGAAACGAAGGGCTGATATAACAGTATGGCAGACAGAGGGCCATGGGATTGGGGGATGCTGGTCTCATGTGGTTTAGCGGGTCTGAGGCTTTATGAAGATAGTCGTTTTTTCTTTTAATGTACACTAAAGCATACAGTTTTAGTGTACAGGTCAGTGGTCTTTACATATATTAGTGCCTGTGTATCGGCCCACGTGCGCACACACATGAACACATCTCTCTGTAATTCCCTCTTAGCTACAAAAACAAAATTTCCACGATCATTAAGAGAGTTCCCCTGTGCCTCTTTCCAGTTAGGAACACTCCTTGCAGAGATGCACCAGCCGTTCTGAGTAAGACACCACAAAGTAGGAGGTTTTTGTTGGACTGGAAGAGGCAAGGGGAAGAACGGTCCAGATGTCCAGCAGTGGGAAGGCGAGCGTGCTCTCGGAGAGGGGACCCTGGCGCACAAGCCCCGGCGGCCGCTCCCTGTAGGAATCCTGGGCTGCGGTGCCGGGCTGTGATGGGCAGGGCACATGGACCGCTGCTGTGCTGTGGGGGAGGGGCAGGGAGGCTGGACCCGAGTTGGAGTCAGGAGACCAAGCAGGGAGAGCCCCGTGACGAGGGCCTGGACCGCGCTGGGCCTAGGGGGCATGGAAATGGGGTAAATCGAGGGCAGATTCGCTGGTAGACCTGCCTGCATAGCCTGACTGACGGGAGAAGTCACGGGAAACAGGCCTGGACTGGTGAACCTATTGCTTCGATTTTCTGCTTCTGTCTGGGTCTGGGAAAAGGAGAGTTAGTTTTAGATTCGGAACAAGAACTGGGAAAAAGTCTGAAGGAGGTGATACCTAGGACACAGGAGGTATGTTATTAAAGTTTTATCCTGCATCGTCTTTAATGCAACTCTCTATCTTCATGGGCCCCTTGTTGGCTCCCTGTAAGGAGGCCCGGGGATTGGAAGGTGGGAAGCTGAGAAACGCCAAACGGCAGTCTGTGCATAGTTTACTAGTAGAGCCAATTAAATTAGGGATAATGAGTGGTGACCCTCAGCTTCTCCCCTGGGAATTTACAGATTTCGTCTCCTTTAGGGCCCACCTGCTGTGAGAAGAGTTTATTGGTGCAGGAAAACCTCTAGTTCTAAAATGTGTCTCTCCTTGAGCCCCAGGGTGCACCTCTGCATCTGCGAACCCCTCATCTCACACTGGAGTTAACGGTTCCCCTTCGGAAGATTTCCGTAAATCTAACCTGCCTAAGCAACAGTCATTCCCAGTGGAAGTTCTTTAAGAGTAAAGCAGTATTGAGTTCTATGTTGAGACCTTTCCAATATTAAAAGCCAGCTTCTCCAATTTGAGTAAAATACATTTTAAGCAGTTGTGAAGGTTGAATTGCTACTGTCCTTTGAAAATGACGAAATATGTTTCATTTAGCATCCTTTTGCTACATATTTGATATGCTATATGAGTTGCTATAAGTTTTGATATGGATTTTTAGGTATTGGTAGTGATTGCTTTTTTAAAATTTTTTTCAAAGGTTTTTAGTGTGAATTTATTTATTTTGAGAGAGAGAGAGAGGAAATGAGCAGAGGAGGGGCAGAGAATCCCAAGCAGGCTCCGACTGTCAGCACAGAGCCTGACGTGGGCCTTAATCTCATGAACCATGGGACCTGACCGAAATCAGGAGTCAGATATTTAACTGACTGAGCCACCCAGGCGCTCCTAAAATTCTGACATTTTAACGTCAATTTTAGTTGGCTTTCATGTTCATATTAGCAAGTAAGTGCTGTTTTTCCTGTTACTAACAGCAGTGGGGACTAAACGTCAGTACATTTTGTCCTTTGATTGGTCGTTAGTACTTCCTTGAGCTGTTCTCTGTGTTTGTATAAAAGCAGTTGGTCTTTTCATATTTTCTACTCTAAGCCTTTGTGATTTTCTGTTGGTGAATAAAATTGCTGTTTAGATACGCACTTGTAGGAAATGATGCAGAGTTGTGCTGTAGTGCGTTCTTTCTTCCTGTTTTAAAGCTTGACTGGAGGGTGTTACCCAGATTTCCGAAGGGGGGTTTGTGCTCTCAGCATGGTCTGCTTAGCCCTCGTGTATGCTCACCGTCAGGCTGCAGTTTGGGGTTACGGTAGCGAATGGCACTTTGGACACGGACTGTGTGACCAGCTACAGGAAGTCTTAAGATTCGGGTTCCTTAGAGTGGGTGGACAGTGAGAGATTTATCAAGAAAAACGAATCTCAAAGTTAACATTCTAAATGATGTCAACCTTCTACAAACAAAGGTGACATCACACTGTCATTCTCCTCTCCAGATACTCCTTTCCCTTTGGCATATGCTTGGTCAGAGCCAGACTGAATTTTTCCTTTGTCTTGTTCCCAGAAAACAGAAGGACATGTTTGCTTTTGACTTTTACTCCTGGCTCTAAGTTTACTTTTTCTGAGCCTCATTTCTCCCAATTTATAAACTGTCAGTTCTCTTTATTCTACAGGACTCTTGTCACAAGTAAATGAAAGATGAAGTGAAGGGACCCAGGCAAAGGACTTGGCTCAAAACATAGTCGATAAACTATTTTTTACCTGCCCTCCCAGTGCCAAGAGTCCTGGAAAGAATGTTAAACAAGGAGCACCCTTTCCTGAAAGTTGGCTTCAGTCCTAGGCCGCTGAGCACCGCGCAGAGTCCGGAAGGGGCTTGCTGCTACCAGAAGTCAGCAGGAGAGTGCCGAAGACACACCCAGTGTAGTTGTTGGGCAACATAAGTTTTCCGAATGTGTTTTTCTTAAAACTTAACGTACTTAATGTCTTAAGACATAAATGTACTTTATGTCTTCAAACTTTTGGTTTTTAAAAAATATACTGACATCACTATAAAAAATCACTATTGATGATCTCTCTTGATGTATAGAGCATTCTTACGGTGACATTTGAAGTACCAGGAAATGCCAAGGAAGAAAGTCTGAATGTGTTTATTCAGGTGAGTGCGATGTGTAACTGGTAATGACTTACCATCGGTTTTGTTACATGGCTGGGAGCAATGGTTGGTCTCATTAAAATATGTCACTTGATCCAGAATCTTCTGTGGGAGAAGAACGTGAGAAACAAGGACGGAGACTGCATGGAGGTCATACGGCTGAAGGTACGGTGCAGTTTCACGTTTATCCTTTGGACGAAGGATGACCTTTCCGTTCTTGGCTGTTACACACCACCATATCTGGTTTTAAACAGCAGCACCGGTTTTAGTACAAATAATGTGGCGTGTTTTCATTTTCCCGTATTTCCATGGCCGAATAGAAGCTTCAGCAGCCCCTGCACAGCGTGATGTACACGCAGGGCTGCCCTCAGCGGTGCGGCCGACGCAGCCCCCTCCTCCCGAGGGTTCGGAGCAGCGGGCGGGCGCCTTCCCCGGGGGTCCCTGCGGGAACCTGACCGTCTCCGCGCGTTTAATTTTGCAAGAGCGCTTCGCTCGCCACAGGGAAGGAACGCCGGAAGTCGTGCTGCGGCCGGACCGTGTTGCTCAGTGCGCGGCGCCGGCACTCCGGGCTTGTTCCGGAAGGCCAGGAGGAAGCTGGCTATGTATTTCGAAACCCATCCGTGTTACTAGGCATGTGGGGATTTATGTCCTGGAAGGTGTTTTTTCCGTGGGGCAGTGTGCTACGTTGTGTGCTTACCCACTCAGCAGTCATGTGTCTCCTCCTGTGTTTCCAGAACGTTCTATACGTAGTAACTCGATTTTCCTGTTAGCAGCTGACTTCCTAGGGTCACTAGAGTTATGAAGGTTGAGACTATCAAGAAACCATTCAGGAGGCGCCCAGGGGGCTCAGTTGGTTAAGCGTCCAACCTCGGCTCAGGTCATGATCTCACAGTTTCCGGGTTCGAGCCCCGCTTAGGGCTCTGTGCTGACAGCTCAGAGCCTGGAGCCTGCTTTGAACTCTGTCTGCCTCTCTCTCTGCTGCTCCCCTGCACGTGCTCTCTCTCTCTCTCAAAAATAAATATTAAAAAAAAATGAAAAAAACCCAAACCATTCGGGTTTGGATGCCCTCACTCCCTGTGCTGACGCTACCGGGATCGGCTGCAGAGCCCTGGTGACTCTCGGTCTGTCTCCCAGGGCCCCCACCCAGAGGGACGAGCCTGCTCCCGCCGCTGTGGAACGGTAGCGCCACGGGGTAGGGAGCGCCGCTGGGCCGGGAGCCTCACTGGCTGACTGTCTGGGTCACAGACCGCTCTGTCGGGGCCTCTGAACGGGGGCGGTTCCTACGCAGCAGCCCTTAGGGCCCTGAAGCTGCCACGGCCACATCGCAGGCCTCAGGGGCTCCTCAGGCACCATCCCGGCGGGGCTCTCGTCCCTGGGCTCCTGACGGTTTTCTGCGGCCCTCCGCCCTCTGTGGCTCTTCCCCTGTCCTTGCTCTCGTCACAGCCCCACGAGTCTGGCCTCGCAGACTTGCTTCTCCTCCCTGCTGCCGGGGACTCGGCGATCAGCGTGTCTAACGTGCCCACTCCGGTAGCGGCCGACACTCCCGGGCCGTCTACAAGTAACACCGAATGATGTTCAGAGAATTCTTTCCCGGGAGCAATCGTGTGATCAAATTCAGGTTTAAAAAGGAGAAAACAAAACTGGGCAAAGGAAACCAGGAAGAACACACACTGAAAATACCCAAATACACCAGAGTTGTGTGGTGGGAATGACCATGAGCGGTTTGTCTCTTGCTGTTTTACAACATGTATATTAACTTAATAACAAGTGTAACAAACATTATTTCAGAGAAATTGTTTCATCCCCAGAGGAGCCAGTTTATCAGATAGTTTGCTTCTTATTTCTGCAAGTCAATATAAAATGAATTTTATCCAGGTAGATGTATTTTTCTTTTTAAGTATTTCATCATTATCTGCTCCATTTATTGCAACCCAGTCAAAAATTACCCCCCCAATCCTTTACCTCCTCAAATTTCCCCACTAAAACTGTGAAACAAGATAAAATCCTTAAAAGTAGAAAAATAAGTAGAATTCGATGCATGTTTTATCATTTGGTTGTTTCCACTTTTTGTTATTATAACACTGAAAGGACATCCTAATACATGTGTTAATTGTATCATAAAAAGGGACTTTTTTTTTTTAGAAAAAAACATGGTATACAAATGCTTGAAATTTAAATTTAAAAATTGGAGGCTTATATGGAAACTAATTTGACAATAAACTATTATAAAAAAATAAATAGTTTCAAATGAAAAAAAATAAAAAATAAAAATTGGAGGCTTTAAGAAACTATTGCTGTAAGGCACAAATAACTAGATGTAAGTAATTTTCACAGCATCTTTCTGGGTTTGTATTTAAAATGGAATAGGAACAATCCGTTGACACGCTGTGCTGTAAATTTGAACAAGGCTGATTGGTCGCTGTCCTCTGAGCAGGGGCTGGTGTCCATCAAGGACAAAGTCAGACAGGTGATTGTCCAGGGTGTGCACGAGCTCTATGACCTGGAGGAGACCCCCCTGAGCTGGAGCGACGACACTGAGAGAACAAATCGATTGGTCCTCATCGGTAAGTGAAATGGGTCCGTTTCTAAAGCAGAGTAAAATACATATTGGAAAGTGATGTAGTGTGCCAAACCTAAGGGGTATTGACCGTCGGAACCCCTGTGATTCAACATACTTGTCTTCATGATGTGATAACCTTCATAAGAACCATTAGGCATTTTACTCTTCTCAGCAAACAAGTTCAGAAAAGTAATTAATCGAAATGCCAGTTTGGTTCTAAGCGGCTTAACTAGAATAGGATGTTGAAGGGATCACTAATTACTTTGCTTTTGCAAATTTCTGAAGATTATTAAGCCTTTAATGATTTGGAATTGACAGGCAAGCTGTCATTTTAATAAGCATAATATAATCACCATATTGTGTTCTGTCTGCAGGCAGGAATTTAGATAAGCAGATCCTTAAACAACTATTTATAGCCACTGTGACTGAAGCAGAAACGCGGTAGACGGCACATTTCACAGAGGAGCAAGTTTGCCCGTGACCCTGGAAGCATTTCTCATCAGAGGGACTGGGTGACAGGTCGGGAATACGTTTCCTACAGGTTATGTTTCAGGCATCTGTTCTTTGCATTCTGATACCAATTCCAGTGTGCTTCAGTGTTTATTTTATGGAACATGTAAAATTTAGTAAATAAGTGCTGTAAAACATTTGACATTTATACAATAAAATGTAATATTCTCTGAAGTTTTTTTTTTAATGTTTGTTTATTTTTGGAAGAGAGAGCACGCAGGGGAGGGCAGAGAGAGAGAGGGAGAGAGAGAATCCCAAGGAGTCTCTGCACTGACAGCATGGGGCTCAAACTCACAAGCTGTGAGATCATGACCTGAATCCAAAAGCCGGATGCTTAACCAACTCAGCCACCAGCCGCTGCTGCTTTTTTGTTTTTTGGGTTTTTTTTTAATAGATGTTTCACAGAAGTATCTGTCAGAATTGGCTTTGGAATTTACATACGCTGAATTTTTCACCCATGGAAATTATTTACAATCATAATGATAAAACTTAACGTCAGCTTTGAACAAAGAACTGCAGCTGATTGCGTATTTTATTGTTAACACAATTAAAAAAAAGTCACCGTTTTCATTGAAGGAAATAAAAGTCGTGTAGACGTAGGATTGGGAGAAACGGGAGTCACGACGGCAGCCGTCTCTCGTTCTCAGTTCCAGGCGTTACTGGTGGGGTGACAGGCCTTGAACCCTTTACTCTGTAACACGGTCCTACGATTCCGGTTTCAGAGCTCTTCGTGTCCAGTAGATTTTCCTGCTGGTATTAAATTCATCTTGGTTGTTTTGAACTTCTTTAATTTTCAGTATAAGCTAGAAACTGCCGAGGTACAAAACTCCGGAGGAAACCACGGACAACTTATGACAACTTACCCGTCTTTCTACGGTTGGCGGCGTGCGGATATGCAGCGGCCTGCTTGCCCACGCTGTTAATGGCCAGGTTGGCATAACTGTAAAACTGTGTTCAGACTGTGAGAGAAAGCATTAGATGGCATTTTAAAAAGAACCTTCCCAAAGTAATGATTAAGTATCAGAAGGATGTCAAGGTGGTTTTTTGGAAAAGCTTTTTTTCAGAATTTTCAATGAAAGAGTTAAGCCTCTGTGTCTGGAATGGTTCCAGCGGTCAGAGGCAGGCTGGCTGCTCAGATCGTCCATCTGTCTCTTCCCCTGCATTCTGTGCCTTTTGTACATAACCCAGTTCTCTTTCTCCACGTGCTCCCGAGTCCCATCTCTTCAATCCGTGGTTGAGACAGGACGCTTACTTTGTGGCAGCAGACCGCCCAGTAGAAACGCAGATGAATTTGGGGTCCAATCTGGGTTTTACTTCCAGTTCTGCTGCTGCTTGTTTCGGCAGTCTTGGGCTGAGTATGTTCTCAAGATCAGTGTCCTTGTTTATTGAACAGAGTATTTTCTCCAAGATCAGTATCCTTGTTTACAGAGTACTTTCTCTGAGATCAGTGTCCTTGTCTATTGGACAGAGTACTTTCTCCAAGATCAGTGTCCTTGGGCACAGAGTACTTTCTCCGAGACTGGTGTCCTTGTGCACAGAATACTTTCTCCAAGATCAGTGTCCTTGTTCAGAGAGTACTTTTTCCAAGATCAGTGTCCTTGTGCACAGAGTACTTTCTCCGAGATCGGTGTCCTTGTGCACAGAGTACTTTCACCAAGATCTGTCTCCTTGTTTATAAAGTGGGCGGCGTCATTTCAGGCATTCAGGGTTGTGAGGATTGCATAGGTTTGCATCACACCTAGTGGAGGCTGCATACATTCTTTTTCCCAACAATGTAAAATTTGATGTGTTTTATGAATAATGTTGCCACAGTAATAATTCATAATGTTCTTTGGCAGATAATAAGTACCTAGAGTCATCTGCTTGCAGCCATGACAGAACGCTTACAGTTAATTGTCCTGCCGTGGGAGAAATGTTTGAAATACTATTAATCTGTACTCTTAAAAATCTGCATCTATCAAACTCCTAAGTATTTTTTCTTTAAAATATATTAACATTTGAATATTTTTTATTACGTAAGTATTGACTGACCACATTGGTGTCGTAAAAATTACAGGTGTCACAAGTGAATCAGTTTCCCCTGACTTTTCTCTTTCAGTCGCTGACACTCCTTGGGGGTGGGCAATGTTGTCAGCTTCCTGTCTGCCCTTTTACTTGTTTCTTTTCACCTACACACACATGGCTGACGTTGTGGCCCAAAGTGCATGATTTTTTTCAGTGTAAGCTGCTGCTTATGGAGATGTAGGAGCTAGCCATAAATATCCTAAAGGAAGGAGTTTATTTTCATAATATGTGTATTTTATTTTACTTTTTTAATTTTTAAAAAAAATTTTTTTTGACAGAGACAGAGTGCAAGTGGGGGAGGGGTAGAGAGAGAGGGAGACACAGATTCCTAAACAGGCTCCAGGCTCTGAGCTTTTAGCACAGAGCCGGACTTGGGTCCAGGACCTGAGATCATGACCTCAGCTGAAGTCAGATGCTTAGCCTACTGAGCCACCCAGGTGCCCCTTACTGTGTGTATTTTAAATAAAACATTCGTTCTTTATATATTGTAATGCCCTTGGCTTTTTAAAAAATTCAACTGTTAGACCTTTTCCCTTGGCAGTGCATATGAATACGTCTTGTTCTTTAATTGCTGCATAGAAATTCATAGTATTTGCATAGAATGCATTCCTTTAAAAAATCATTTATTGAGAGCTTCTACTTTGCTCAGGTTTGAGCTCTGGGCTGAAACTGCACAGGACAGATAAGGGCCACGTTCTCACAGTGTTTACAGTTCGGTGGAGGGACGTCAATAAACTAGAAAGTAAGGGAAAATAACGTGGATAACAGGACTGGGCAGTCCTGGAAAGCCTCCCTGAGGAGACATGGGTGTAGGTTGTGGGTGGAGTTAAAAGGCGGCTGCACAGGGGTGGGGAGGGGAAGGTTCCGAGCAGCGGAGCCGCCCTTTAGGCCTTTGAGGTGCAAGACCGGCCAGAGCGAGGGTGGCAGAGGGTGGCAAGCTGGGGTGCGGGGTGGAGTTGGGAGCTGGGGCCAGGCTCGCTGCTCCTGGTGGGACAGAGCAGAACATCTGGTCTATTCCAAGTGCCCTTGGCAACTGGCTGAAGGCTTTTAGGCTGGAGAAGCATCGTCGTGGTTTGTGATAGATCCCTGTGGCAGATGAATCAGCCCTTAACTGTTCTGGAAACTGCAAATGGTCTGCGGTGACCATTATGGCGCAATGTGCCTCTTTGCTCCTACGCGAGGATGTTTCTCTAGGATCGATGCGTGCGTGTGGAACCACTAGCTTCTGGGACGTGCACGTGTGAGGTTCTTAATAGATTCTGAGCTCCCAAGTGGCTGGAAGTTTCGGCCTTATACAGGAGGGGATGAGAGTATCTGTTTTTCAGAACCCAGTTAACCCCTGTACCCTTTGCGTCTCACTGTGGGGCTCGACCTCACAACTGTGAGATCATGACCTGAGCCTAAATCAAGAGTCAGATGCTTAACCCAGGCGTCCCCGCATTGCCTTTAATTTTCAGAGTGGAATGGAGAGAAACCAGACATCATCATCCTTTCTGTAGATTAGAAAGTTTGGTTTCTCATACCAGGACAGCATTTTGTGAGCACTTAGTGGGTTTGTTTAGAAAAAGCTCGATTCATTGTTAGGAGAGAAGTAATCCCCAAATACGACAGGGCGCCCGCCGTGCACAAGGCTCGGTGTTAAATACTGCGGGACCTACAAAGGCAGGCTTCTCATTCTGAATGCGACGTTGAAGAATTGATGGGATGGGACCATACGAGTTTCTTTTTCCCCCCCAGAGTGACTTGGCATAAAGCAGTCCTGCCAGAGCGCTCAGTTAAAGGGACAGTTAACAGTGAGAACGCTTTGTTTTTAGATGGGCATATTTTGTGTAACAACTTTATTTAGATATAATTCACACACAATAAACTTTACCCTTAAATTTTTTTTTCAATGTTTATGTTTTGAGAGAGACAGAGAGAGACAGAGTACGAGCAGGGGAGGGGCAGAGAGGGGGAGACACAGAATCGGAAGCAGGCTCCAGGCTCTGAGCTGTCAGCACAGAGCCAGATGCAGGGCTCGAACTCACAGACCACGAGATCATGATCTGAGCCGAAGTCGTTAACCAACTGAGCCACCCAGGCGCCCCTACACTTTACCCTTTCAAAGTGCACAATTCATAGCTTTAGTAAATCCACCATACCTGAGACTAGAATGTTTTCATTACTCCCCAACAAACTACCCGTCGGTGGTTACTCCCCATTTCCCCCTGCTCCTAGCCCCCAGCAGCCCCCACTCTACTTTCGGTTTCTGTAATTGGCCCATTCAGACTCCTTTCACTTACCATGATGTTTCCAAGCTCCATCCATGTGGTAGCATGTATCAACACTCTGTTTCTTTTTATCGCCGAATAAAAGTCTACATCCCACATTTTGTCTATCCATTCATCTTCTGATAGGCGTTTGAGTTTCTCCTTTTTGGCTATTAGGCCTTGTCCCCATGTTTAAATTTTTAAATGTATGTAATTTTCAGAACAGTTTTAGATTTACAGGAAAATGGAACAGACGGTACAAGATAGAATTACAGGTGGTACCAGTTCCCATATCCGCCCCGCCCCCCCTGCCCCGAATGGCACGGTTGTTAGTTAGTGGACTGACACGTTATTAACTAAAGTCCATTGTTTATTCAGACGGCCTGTTCAGACGGCCTGTCATCTTTCCGTTCCCGGATGCCGTCCAAAACTCCACATGCAGTGAGTTGTCATGTCCTTGTAGACGCCTCTCGGCTCAGACTGTCGTCGTTTCGGTCACCTTGATAGTTTTGAGGATGGTTGTATGAGGTACATAAGATGCTTCTCTGTTGAAATTTGTTTTTCTCCTGATTACATGGGCTCTGGAGGGCAGGATCACAGAGCGCTGTTTCTATCACATCATGTTTTGGGGATGTACTATTGTAATGCCCAAGATTTCAATATCACCCCCAAAAACCAGAGACCACCAGGGAGACCGAGTCACGCATGCAAAAGCAAGGGCAGTTTTATTACGGCTTAGGCTTGCCGGGCCTAAGTTTGGTCTCACAGCCTTCACCATCGCAGTGGATCCGTGCTGAGAGCCCCTAACAAGGGCTGAGTAGGGTTTTTATGGGGTTTAGGAAGGGGGAGTTACAAGAAACTGTGACACAGGTACAGTGACCCAATCATTATCGTATAACAGCATTGCCAGTAACTCTAACCATACACATTGTCCAGGGTGTTCGTTACTTTTGGCGGGACCCAATTACAACATTTAGGGTATCTTTGAAATTAACCAATTACAGAGCAAGTTCAGGGTCTTATTCGGTGACTATCGGGTTAACTTTAACATTAGGTAACAGGGTCCTATGTAAAGTTTCTATCTGTAGACCTCACCTTTAGGAATGTGGGGAGAGGTAGCTGGCCTTTCCTGATTGGACACCGCAAGGTGGTCTCTCCTGCCTCGGGTAATGTGTAACTGCCTAATAGTTCTGGAGAGACTGAACCTTAGAGCTTCTAGCTTAGAGGGGGACCTCTGTCATGGAGTCTGTTAGGTTCAGACTTTGTCCTTACACTATCAAAGGGTTTATGACTATTGATATAAACATTTGTCACCTGGTGACCTGACTGAAGCATTTGTGACGTTTCTCCACTAATAAGGATCTTTGGAAGGATCTGTATCTTTAGAAGGAAGCCAGTCTGCACTGCCTGTGGTAAAAGAGCGAGGAATGCTTTCCCCCCATTTAATTTTTTTGAATCTTTTTCTTTTCAGCAAATTCTCCGTCCAGCATGGGGCTTGAACTCAGGACCCTGGGTTTAAGAGTTGCATGCTTGGGCGTCTGGGTGGCTCAGTCAGTTAAGCGTCCGACTTCTGCTCAGGTCATGATCTCACGGTTCATGGGTTCGAGCCCCGCATCAAGCTCTGTGCTAACAGCTCTGAGCCTGGCGACTGCTTCAGATTCTTTGCCTCCCTCTCTCTCTGCCCCTCCCTGCTCATGCTGTCTCTCTCATAAATAAATAAACTTAAAAAAAGATTTGCATGCTCTACTGACTGAGCCAGCCAAGCACCTGTCTTTCCTCCCATTTATTAATTTACTCAATCATTTAGTCTTTATCAGTACGGACACACACCGGAATATTTATTTTATACTCTGGGTTGCAATCTAAATACTACTTGCTGGAATTGCCCCAGCTTTCACCACAGGAGACTTTCACTTGGTCTCCTGTGTCCCCTTTGACAAATACCTCCGTCATTGGAGGTTCTTTTTTTGTTTTTGCCTTTAGTTTTCTCCTTTCATTTTTAAATAGCCCAAATTCCCCTAGAAGCTGACTTTAGGCAAACTAACAATACTCCCTTCCCAGGTAAGGGACTGGCAGGATGTGCCTCCTGCAGGGGGTCGATGGCAGGCTGCTGGGAGTCTGCGGTTGAATAGGACGCCTGTCCCTTCCCCCCTGGAGCTGAGTTTAGTCACCCCGAGTAGTAATCCGTGAACGCGGGATTCAAACACAAATCCCTTAGGCTCACAAGCCCTGTCCTTTGCCCTTCAGGCTACCTGTGACTGAGAGGGTGAGAATCTCAGGAGTAGGACCTAAGCTTTTAACATCCTTTAGAGAAAGCAGTTCTCAAAATTTTATCCTGAAGGGACCAGCTACTTTAAACTACATTTTTGTTCTGTTTTACTCATTTTAGCTGACTTCTGATTTCTGGCTGGAAATTCATTATAATTTCAAATGCTAAGGGCGGACTTACTAGGACCATCAGTGGCACTTGTGCTCCATTTTTAGTAGATGCCTCCACAAATTCTTTTCCCAGGTAGGTGGGTATCCTGCTGTGAATAGCCAGTCGCCCAGTATTTCACCAGAAGACCCCTATTTATACAACACACATGAAGTTATATTCCACCGGACTGCTACTCTGGACTCTGAGCATAAGATTTAAATGAAGCCAGTCTAAAAATCGCTACTTTCCCAGGATGTCGGGTGAGGGAATCAGAGGTTCTCTGCCATGGCCCTCTTCTCTGGTGTAGGAAATGCCGACCTCCCTCGTGATTTCGGCAGAGGCACCGCACCTTTTCCTTTGCCTTGTCATTGTCATTAATTTTTTGTTAAGTAGGCTCCATGCCCAGTGTGGGGCTTGAACTCACAGCGTTGAGATCAGGAGTCTATATATGTATATGCTATACTAACTGAGCCACCCAGGTGCCCCTGCCTAGTTTAAGTTTTAACTTTAATATTTACTATTATAGTAAAAGTGCTTAAGGTTGGCTTTAGGAAAGAGAGAGAGAGAGAGAGAGAGAGAGAGAGAGAGAGAGAGAGAGAGAGAGAGAGAGCGCGAGCGCGCGAGCGAGAGCGCGCGCACATGCCTGAGAGATTGTGTCCGTTGGTGTTGGGAGGCTATTTTTGTGGGTGTTGGGAGGATTTTTCACACTGGCTCTTTACTAGTTTAGAATGTGGCAAAAACCAATTTAGTTGGTGATGGACATTTCATTGTTTTATGAAACCCATTTTACTCACAGAAGTCTGTCTATCCAAGACCGTGACCTAAAATGTATCTTATCCTGTGGTTAAGTGTTCAAATAAGTTTGGGACTCACTGATGCGAGGGGACTTCTTTCTGGCGCTCCCGTTTTCCTTCTACTTGAACTTCCACAACTTAATCAGGACATTTCAGCCTTTTCTGAAAGCCTGAGTTGGGGAGCTGAGGCGGGAGCCCTCCCTCCCAGTCCCCTGAGCTCGCGGATACAGTCAAGAATGCTTAAGAATGAAGAATAGTTCAGATCATCATTCTGGATGAGCACGGAATCCGCCAATGAAAAAGGGGTGAAGGCTATGAAACCCGAAAACATACTTGTAGACTTTCTTTTACAAACACAGCAGACATTTAGTGCCCCCCTCCCATTTCCATCCTCCAGGGGAGAGGTCCGAATATCAAGGTGGCCGCAGATTGTCGGCTGCCCTACTTTCCTACCTCTTCTATTTGCACCGCTTTCAAGGCGCTTTCACAGCGCGTCTTCCTGGGTGGCCGGCGGGTGCCAGGAAAGGAAGCTGGAGGTTCTTGCCTTGTGGGGTAACGTGCGTGAACCCTCATCACTGGACTGCGTCCGGAGGAAGTGGGGGAGCGCTCAGAGGCAGGGGGGAGGGGGCACAAAGGGAGGGGGGCGGTCGACCACTCAAGGAGCTCCGAGAAAAGGCAAAGTGCGTCTTTGTTGGACGGTGTTGGCAACGAGGAGAAACCAACGGAAGACAAGACCACCGCCCAAAGGACAACGGCAAGCCTTCCTGCTTTGGGGAGCACTCCGAGCCGCGGCCTCCAGCCCAGACCCCCTCGAGGCAGGGGAGCAGCCGGCACCGCCCCTGCGTCCTGCGCGACCGGCTCCTCCATGAACTTGCCCGACCCCGAACGCCTTGGCTCCACACCGCGGCGCAGCCTCCGGGGCCCCGACGGGGAGGACGCTGAGATCGACATCCTGGGAGAGGAGGGAGATGAAGGCCAGGAGGAGGAGGAGGAGGAGGGAGGCGAGGCGGGGCAGAGCCCGCGGTTGCCCGGGCAGCCGTCCCCGCCGGGGGCGCCGGAGGCGCGGCGGGGCGCCCCGGCCGACGCCGGGCTCGGCCGCGAGGCCCGGGCCCCGGGCGGGCGGGCGGCGGGCTCGGCGGCGGGCCGGCAGCCGGCGAAGCCGCCCTACTCGTACATCGCGCTCATCACCATGGCCATCCTGCAGAGCCCGCACCAGCGCCTCACGCTCAGCGGCATCTGCGCCTTCATCAGCGGCCGCTTCCCCTACTACCGCCGCCGGTTCCCCGCCTGGCAGAACAGCATCCGCCACAACCTGTCGCTCAACGACTGCTTCGTCAAGGTCCCGCGCGAGCCGGGCCACCCGGGCAAGGGCAGCTACTGGAGCCTGGACCCCGCCTCCCGCGACATGTTCGACAACGGCAGCTTCCTCCGGCGCAGGAAGCGCTTCAAGCGCCACCGGCCGCCCCCGGGAGCCCACCTGCACCACCCCTTCCCCCTGCCCGCCGCGCCCGCCGCCGCCCTGCACGGCCCCTGCCCGGGCCTGCTGCTCGGGAGCCCGGCCCCGCCGCCCCCGGGCCCGGGGCCCTGCCCCGCCGCCGCCTCCGGGAGCCGCCCGTGCGCGCTGCTGCACCCGCACCCGCTCCGCTACCTGCTGCTGTCCGCCCCGGCCTACGCCGAGCCGCCCGGGAAGGCGCCAGGCGCGGACCCCGCCGCCCCCGGCGCCCCCTCGGCCGGGCGGCCCTCCCCGGGCCCCCGGCCTTGGGAGGAGGGCAAGGGGTCGGCGGCGCGGCCCGGGGACGGGTGCACCCCCTTCAGCATCGAGAGCATCATGCGAGGGGTCCGGGGAGGAGAGGGGACGAGGGCCGCGCAGAGCCTGCCCCCGAGCCCGTGGGGCTACTGCCACCTGCTGCCGCGCTCGCCGTGCCTGGTGCCTCACGGGGCCGCGTCCCCTTTGCTGCAGGTGTCGGCTGCAGCCGCGGCGTCAGCGGCCCGGACGCGGTTCGAGCAGCAGCCGCGGCGGCAGGACGGCGCCGGCGGCTGCGCTCCCGGCGAGGGCGCTCTGCTCGGCCGCCCGCTGTCCGCCCCCGCGGCGCGCCTGGGGGGTCCGCCCGGAGCGGGAGGCAGCGGGCGGACCGCGGCGGACGGCCTCTCCGGCGGCAGGGAGAGCGTCTTGCCGGCCTTCTGAGCAGCACCCGCACCCTGTCCTGGCGCGGACTGGGCCGGACACCCCCGGAGCTGAGCCGGAGGACGGCTCTCCGCGCGGCACCCCTGCCCCGCGCGCACCGCCCTGCAGGGCGCGCGTGCGCCGGAATCGCGCCTGGGAACCGCCGCAGACTGCACCGCGGCGCGGATCGCTGCAAACTATTTACAGAGGGAAAGTTGGACAGTGTTCGGACAACCCGGCCGTAAACTTCCGATGGCGTCCACTCTCGCCCTTTCTTTTCCAGCCTCCCGTTGTGGCTTCCAGGGCTTTTCCGATTACCCATTTCCAGAATACGAGCGTAAGTGGGACACTGTTCCAGCATGTAAAAAAAGAAAATAATAAAAATAAGTGCCCAGTGCACAACCTTCACTCCCTAGGAATTGAAAATATAATTCCCAAGTCAAGTGCAAAATACTTGTTATGTCTTACAGAAATCGATGTGTAATATAGACTTTTAATTTTAAAGCATTTATTTCTAATAGGTGTGTCTGATTGCCATCTTCCGTGGAAGGATGTTAAAATTAAAGCTAGTGATAAGGACCAAATAAAATGCTAAGTCACTACACTATATTATTTATTTCGTATTTACTTCTCAATCATCACTTTCTAAATGGAACTTTCCAACTTAGTTCTCCCCTCCCAAACAATTTAGGTTTAATATTCGTATTCGTTACAGGTATCAGAAACAATTTTACAAACTGACTTTCAAAACTTCGAATGTTTGAAGTGGAAAAAGTCCTGGGTTCTAAAATACGGTATTTACAATTGATAAAAATCTGTAGAAGAGAAAGAATTGGAGGGAAATGTAAATACATTTTCCATTTGTTTTCGTTTTTATAAAGATGCTGATTTTACACCTGAAGAAAGTAGGGCGTCGCTTGAGATCAACTTAGAAAGCGGTGGCCAACATTTCCTAGGGAAAAAAATAAAAGGCATTAAAAAAAAAAAAGCATTAGAATTTCCAAAAGCAGGTCCACGGAAAACGAAGTATCAAGTGAAGCGTTGGTGTTCTGGACAATTTACAATGAATTTTTCTCCCCAGATGGATCCCTTCTAAGGGCGCGTGGTCCCTTTCTTCAGGACAGAAAGAACTTTGTGGTTTCGAAAAGAATTTCTGCAAGAACTTTGCAGCCAGCAGGCTTCGGGGGAGCGGGTGGGCGGGGAAACAGGACGAAAAGCCCCCCAGGAAATACTGCGCGGAGCAAACCCGTTCCTGGGGACCCCGCCGCACTCCGGTCCCCTGGTCTCTCCTTTCAGCAGAATTACATTCCTTGCCGCAGTACAGGTCACTTGGAAAGTGTGAGAAGGTCGTTCCCCTTCACTACTCGGCTGTTCCAGCTGTGAATTTCTGGTTCCCGGAGGGAGGGAAGCCCTAGACACACATTTTTACAGCTGTTCAGTTGGTCCACTTTTACCCCAGTTTCTCATCTCCTCCCCATCTCTTCGAACTTTCTGACAAGTCCTGCCTTCGATCCTCACCTCCCGGCTTGCAGTAGTACGGTTCTGGGGACATTCTAGAAGGTTCCCAAGCCCAGCGCATGGGAGCCTCCTAGACGCTGGCTTCCATTCTCCCTCCGCCCTGCACGCGCAGTGCAGTCTGGCTCCTCGGGGCACCGCCAGTTCCCTACTGTGGCCCGGACGCGCCGCGACCCGAAAGCCCCTTCTATCCCCCCCGCCCCCCGCAGTCACTTTCCCTTCTCAGGTTTCTGCCCGGTCCTGTCTCACCCTGGGCACCCAGGTTTAAGATCCGTTTAGCTGATTCTGCAGGTCTGGGGCTACCTGTGTTTGGCAACAAGCCATAATAAAGGGAGCCTGTTTCACGCCAAGAACCCTCCCCTTCCCATGCCAACTCCTCGTTGCCCTTTGTGCCCTTTCCACGCCTACGTGCGTTCTTTTATTCAGTCCACAAACTTCGTAGGAGGGACAGCCCAGAGGCGACCCTCAAGGCTGACCCGGTGTCTTCCTTCCCTTTGCCCGGTGTCTGAGGGTTCAAGCCGGCCCAAGCCGGTCCCCACGCTCCTACTTTTTATACTTTCTACCTAATGAAACCATATCGAACGATGAATTTTCAAGAAAACCGTCCGTTCGATGGAAGAGCCAATTAAACGTTGTTCTCCAGTTGGACGTGTCCGCCTGGCGGGAAGCCCAGCGCCCGCGCGCACAGGTGGGGCCTTACGTGGAGCCCGCGGGGTGACCCGCCCGGCACCCCACCCCCCAGTGGTGAGGACGAGCCCTCACTGCAGGCGGGGCGCCGCGGGGGGCCTGCGCAGGCGCGTCCGGAAGCCGGCTCCGCCAAGGCCGCAGCGCGGGGCTGTTGTGAACCCTGCGTGGCGCGCTCGGCACAGCGCTTCAGAGTTGCGGGGTTGCCTTTGGCCTTCGGGCTCGTCTTCTTGAGGCCCGGCCGACTCGAGGCTTCCAGAGCGGCCGGCGAAACGGCCTCTACGGACCTAGGAGGCCCAGAGAGGCTGGGGCGAGGGCTGGAGGGAAGCCGGGGAAAGCGACGCTCCCTCGGGGCCCACCGGCGGATAGTAACACTAATCACTAGTGATCACGGCTAACCGTTATCCCGTTTCCTGCCTGCCAGGCTCTGGGCTCCCCTTTAACCCTCCCAGCACCCAGTGCCAAAGACACGCTCGAGTCCCCGTTGCACAGGCAAGAAGTTTGCGACTTGGTGAAATTGAGAAACTCGCCCCCAAGACCCTGTTTGGTTTCTGAATCACTAACCCTGTGGGCGCCCGAGACCTTCCCCTGCCTGGGCCTCGGACGCGTAGCAGAGACCTGGGCCTAAAAGGGGCGGGTCCCCAAACCCTCCCTCCCGGCCCCCTGCCCCAGGCCCGGCGTGCCAGGAAGCGCATTTCTGCCCCCAGCACCCCGCCCCCAGCTCGCGCCGTCGGTTCCCCAGCGCAGTGCGCCGCGCTGGGGCGGGGCGGTGGGAAGGTCACGGCCGAGAGGGCCCCTGGCCACGCCCGGATCCTCGTGGAACTCTCAGACTCGACCAGAGACGGCCAGCGAGGAGGCAGCGGAGTCCTGAGAGTGGGTCTTTCCTCCCCAGGTGGGTTTTCGTCCCCTTTCCCCTGGTGAACCCCGTGACCCAGGCACCCCTGGACGTAGATGCCGGCGGCACTGCGCCCCCCAGTCCGCCTGCGGCCCCCGGCGGTGGAGGTCGGAGGATCGCGGCCCCTCGCCGCCCCTCCAGCCCACGTTTCCTCTCGGGAATCTTGACCCTGCGCTCCAGTTCGCGCCCCGCGCCCCGCCCTGGATCTGGAGGGCACGCGAAAGGATTGTGATGTGGCGGCACCCTGCCTGGGGAGAGGCTAGGGAGGGGTGGGGACGCTGGGGGGGGGGGCAGGGCCAGCCCTCAGTTCACCCTCAGGTCCACTGGCCTGGGAGTGGAGGTGGGGGCCCCTGCTGGGAAGGAGAGGGGGCGTCTGGAGACCCGGGGACTGCGGTGGCCAAATGCGGTCAGCCTGCGTGTGTCCTGTGCGTCGTGGGCCGCGCGCTCCGCGCAGGTGCGAGGAGGCGCGTCGGGGGGCGGTGACGTTCTCCGCGCCCTGTCCCCGCGTACTTGGGGCGGCCACCGCGTTTCGAAATATCCATGGGAATGTAGTTAATGATTCCCGCTAATTTGTCTGCCTAAACCAGACGCCTCTGCTCCTTTCGTTTGAGTTAGAAGCAGTCAGGCAGACAATCTAGGGAAATAGCAGACGCTACGAGAAAAGGAGTGAGAGCTAAGGGGCCCTAAGACCTAACACGGCTGGGAGGGAGGTCGAGCGAATTTCATTTTTGCAGATTTTGACCCAGGTCACGGTTGCTTCACCACATTTCATGGAAAACGGGAGGGGGCTCAGCTCTCACCCACCCCCGCCCCGCCCCCGTGTTTAGAAAGAGTGTTCAGAACTGTCTTACCGCGTGAACATCTGATTCCAATCGAACTGTGATCTTACTCTGCGAACGCCACCCACCTGTAATTTCGACAAGAATGGTTTAGTCTTAACGGCTGTTTTTTCATATCATCACTGAAATTACTTAAACGTGCGGTAAGCGTCCATTGATTCCATACACACTACTTGATTCAAAGAACTTAAAATTGGTGATAGCTAAAAACCAACGGTTGCCCCCCTTCCTGCCCACCCTCCCCCTGCAAAACAAAAACAAAACAACAGGAAAAAGAGAAACGGATCCAGTCTGAAATTCAGTTCTTTCTACTTTAACACAATCAAGGCTTATATGTCAAAATGGATGCTTATGAAAGAAATACCTGGATATAAACTTCATCTCTTACTTGTTCTCACATTGCAGGCATGTTTATTGAAATCAGTAATTAAGAACAGTTGGGGATAGTTGTGGCTTCTTGAGCTCCTGAAGCAGTTCCTACTACTAAATACAGGCAAAAAGAACGATGAGATTAAGTTAAACTTAAGACATTTCGTTTTCTTCAGATACTAGAATTTTCTATGTATAGCTGTGTCCATATTTAAAGACGTGTAATGACCACTAGTTCTGAAAATTAACATGACTGTTATTGTAGTATCTGAGGTGTGTCTAGTATAGGAGACATTGGGGTGTGTTTTTAGCAATGTCTGTGTTTCTGTCAAATTTTACGTCTTTTTGAAACATATAGCATGGAAACTTCCAACCATCCACAAAGTGAAAGAGATGAGTATAATTAACACCCCCCCCCGTACCCCTCCACCGGGCCGACCTTATTTCATCTTTAACCCTCTCACAGTCCTCTTCCTATTGGGTTATTTTGAATCAAATCCCAGGTATCCCGTCCTTTCGCCCATTAATATTGTTGAACATTTCTCCCAGTGCAGCCACAGTACCGTTAGCACACCGGAGTAACTGACTAACAGCATCAACATCTGAATGGTCTCAAAGCATTTTTGTTTAGCTGGTTGGTTACACACTAGTTAGGGTGCAGACAGCGATACGGATTAGGATACAGACAAGGGCCGTGTGTAGTGGTTGCTACGTGTCTTCTGTGTCAGTGAGGTTTTTCCTCATTGTACTGCATTTTTGTTGCAGAAACTGGACTATTTGTCTTGAAGAATTTGACATTCGGGATCTTATGGTTACAGGCAACATCTTTCCGGTAAGGTCTTCTCAAGCATGTGCTTATTTATTTAGATTTTTTAAAAAATGTTTTTATAGTTTATTTATTTCTGAGACAGAGACAGAACATGAGTGGGGGAGGGGCAGAGAGAGAGAAGGAGACACAGAATCTGAAGCAGGGTCCAGGCTCCAAGCTGTTAGCACAGAGCCCAACATGGGGCTTGAACCCATGAACCGTGAGATCATGACCTGAGCCAAAGTCGGATGCTTATCCGACTGAGCCACCCAGGTGCCCCCATTTATTTAGACTTTCAAATAGTAGCAGATAATAGTATTATTTGTAGAGGGGCAGGGTGCAGTCAAGATACCTTGAAAGTCCGCTGTTGAGAGAAGAAATCTTTATCAGGGGAAGCATGGGTCTGGGAAAGCTTATGTGAAAATTTCCGAAATCTACAATTATTAAAAAAAGAAAAAGAGATTATTTTCTGCGGTTGCCTTAGCTGGCTGGGTCGGTGAAGCACATGACTCTTGATCTTGGGGCCGTAGGGTTCGAACCCCATGTTGGATGTAGGAGACTGAGTACTTAAAAGTACATTTTCCATGTACTTATGGAAACATTGAATTGCCAGTCAAATATTTCTAAATCTAAAATTTCAGTGTAAAAACTTGAAGCCTGTCTTCTTTTGGCATGAATGAAACTCTTTATGCCTTCGAGTTCCAAAGGCATTTTATGCGTCAAAATTGTGTGTTGTGTATTACTTTGTATTTTAGAATGAAAACCTGGTAATAGTCAGTGAGGGCCAGAGTAGGGTATATCATAGAGTGTAGATTCTGTGCCCATGAGAAGAATTTTCTATTGAGAACTATTGGGATAGTTCTCAATTAAAGGGACCCAGGATGTGAGAGAAATTAGATTGGACCAGAAAAAAAAAAGTTTAATAAAAGAGGAAAAAAGCCATCTTTTGGGGGGCTTCTATTACTTTAATAAGTGCACACCCTAAGTAAAATTTCCATTTCCATTCTTCCCTTGTATATTGGACTTGTATGATCTCATTTGTCTCATTCTGCAGTTATTTGCAGAGATTTCTTTCTTTTTTTTTTTTTAATAATTCTTTAAAATGTTTGTGTATATTTGAGGGAGAGATAGTGTGAATGATGTAGGGGCAGAGAGAGAGGTCGACAGAATCTGAAGCAGGCTCCAGGCTCTGAGCTGTCAGCACTGAGTCTGATGTGGGGCTTGAACTCATGAACTGTGAGATCATGACCTGAGTAGACACTTTACCAACTGAGCCATCCGGGCGCCCCTGGAGGTTTCTGCATTATGCGGTCTCTGGAATCCCTGTGAAGGTACAGACCAGGTCTTACCCATCTTTATATCTCACCTTGCTGGAGTTCGGCTCCAGCAGGTCCAGGGGTCCCTGAAGGAGGGACAGTGTCGGTGAAAGAGAGAGAGAGAGTCTTGGTTTCTCTCTGATTGCCAGGCAGGCATCTCTGCACTGACCAGAGAGTCAGCTTTATTTATGGAAAAAATGTACGGGGTACAAAACAGAAGTGCCAATTGCCTTAGACAATGATTTCTGATGACAGATTTCCTTGGCATGTAGAATTTTTCCAGAACATAGATTGGTAGAAGACTCATGCATAATCTTTATCAACAGTGATTGATGTAGGTGACTTAGATGCTTATATGGGGAAGGAAGGTATCTTCAACATTCAAATACATGGCAATGTTCTTAGCATTGCAAAGGCAAAGGTAGTTCTTTGTGAGCAGGGGTCAATAGCCTGTGTCCTTGAGGGGAAGAAAAACAGATTTTCTCAGGAAATGTAATATTTGCTCCCATACACACAAAAGAAGAAATTCCTATAATAAGTTCCTTCACAAGGTACAATTAGCATATTTTTAGGATAAGGGGGCAAGTCACTCCTGATACCAGTCAACATGGTGCCTTAGGGGTCGGTGCTCAAGCAAAATTAATTGAGTGGGGGTGGCTATCGGTCACCATCTGACGGTGGGAAGCCCCCGCCTTGCATACCCGCCTGACCTCACAAGGAGTTTTCCTCAACTTAGTGAGTTCAGAAAATGGCTCCCAACATCAAATCCCATCATATTGTCAAAAATACATGGGAAATTAATTAAATTAGTTGTATCTATAATAATGGTAAGTGTGTAAGAGGGTGTTCATATATTGGCATAATTTCTTAAATGTTTGTTTATTTTTGAGAGAAAGGGAGAGAGAGCATGAGTGGGGGTTTGGCAGAGAAAGAGAAGCAGACACAGAATCCAAAGCAGGCTCCAGGCTCTGAGCTGTTAGCACAGAGCCCGATGCGGGGCTCGAACTTGGGAATGGCGAGATCATGACCTGAGAGGAAATCAGATGCTTTAACCAACTGAGCCACCCAGGCGGCCCCCCACCTTTTTTTTGCCATAATCTTTTAAAATGTCTATTTTTGAAAGTATGTTCATATACTGGGCTCTGATTTGGGCTTAGATGGAAATAAAAATTCAAATTGCCAACATTGTTTGAAAATTATTATTAGAACAGATAAAAAAATTTTAGGTAAGGCTGGATTGTATGTTTGAATACCTTAATTAGTAGGTCACGTTTCCTAACCTTTTGATACCTGTTTGGTAAGCAGATGATGTTTTATATAATGCTATTGAGTATTTTTTGTTTGCTTGAATTTCCTGATTTATTGCGTTCAGCCCTTAATGTGATCTTATATACTGTATATGTATATGTATTTAGCATTCAACAGCTTTGGAACTTTAATGCTGGAATAGATTTTCAATGGTTACTCAAACCATCTATATACCTCCTGCAAGGAAACAACTTTTGTTTGTTTAAAGAAAAATGCACCGAAAACCCTAGGCTCCTGTTTTCTCAGGGACTAGCTGAGGACAGATGTCTGCAAGGACTGGGGTCTCCGGATGAAATGCAGGCCAGTTCTGCCCCTAACACGCGCTGTGGTCTTGGGCAAGGAACTGAACCACTCAAAGCCTCAATATCCCCATCTCTGCAGTGGTGGCCGTAGACTTCCTTGTGAGGGACACGTGGAATAATGCGTATATAGTCCTTAGAATAGTGCCTGGTGCATAAACACTCCAGGAAGGCCAGCTGTTATTTAGTGATGATAATAACTACAAGGTGCCCCTAAGTATGGGTGGAATTTTGCCTGACATTTTCTTTCTTGTGTCCCAACAGTCTTCGCAATAAAGGTGGGCATCCTTTATTTCCTGCCATGCGTGGGTAGTGTACCTGTTTCTTTCCTGCCGAGAGGTGCCAATGCAGGGCTCCTGCCAGTGGGGTTCCGCCTTCTGGTGTGAGGAGTGCGTTGTCACTTCCCAAGGACAGGCATGTGAAGGACACCCTTTGGGCAAGCTCTCCCTGTTTACATAGAATAACCCTTGTCTCTCACTGGAGCCTGGCATAGTAACAGAAAGTAACCCCAGAACCCCTCAAATTAGAATTAGCACATGTTGTGGAGCCCGGGTGGCTCAGTTGGTTTGGTGTCCAACTTCAGCTCAGGTCATGATCTCACTGTTTGTGGGTTCAAACCCCGCCATTGGGCTCTGTGCTGACAGCTCAGAGCCTGGAGCCTGCTTCAGATTCTGTGTCTCCCTCTCTGACCTTTCCCTGCTCACATTCTGTCTGTCTGTATCTCACTCTCTCTCTCTCAAAAATAAATAGACATGAAAAAAATTTTTAAGAATCATAAAAAATGGAGTTAGCACAAGTGGGATGATAGGAACAAACTTCTTTTGAACCAGTCACGTGCTGCATTGCTGCCCGGGTTCACTGGCACTTGATATGCAGATTTCTATTTCGCACAGGCATCTGGAAAATACTGACTGAGCAGTTACTCTGTGTTTAAGTAATTTGCTGGGAGCAAGGGATACAGTGAAGGACAAGACAGGTGAAGCCCCACCCCCAGCTGCGCTGTCCAGCCAAGGCCACAGACAAGGAAGAGGGCATGGACAGGACTGCGTGACCGGGACGATGCTCAGTAAACCTACGGTGTTAGGAGAACACGTAGGAGGCACGCACGAGGGCATGTGTGCAGCTCTGTGGCAGAGGGCGCCGGGTCGCTGTCATCCCCGAGATTGGAGGTGGTGCGAGACCTTGGTCCCACCTTGTCCTCATGAGTTCCAGTTGGTTCTGGTGGGTTCCAGTCTGTCCTTGCTTTTCCCCACCTCATGTGTGACGCCGTCAAGCCGTGGTAACTTCCACCATCACCTGCTGCAGATGTCTTCACCCCCCTCTCATGATTGCACGAAGTCTAGTCTCTATAATAAATCCTCTCTTGCATATCACTCACGCGGGTTCTGCTTTTCTGAATCCAAACAGATACATTCATTCCCTGATGAGGGAGCAGAGGCAAGTGACAGGCTGCAAATACCCCGCCCCCTCCCCCAGGGTGGGATTTGTGTGCTATTCCTGCCCCCCTCCCCCCCAGGGTGGGCTTTGTGTGCTATTCCTGGGCACTCCGGCTGCCCAGGAACTTACAGGTTTAAATGCAATCATCTGACTAATTCACTATCATCTATGTCTGTCTTACCTGAACATCTGGAAAAATCTTAACTGTAATTTTTTTTCTGTGCCTCTTCCCTCCAGGGATTCCAAATACAAATATATTAGGTTGCTTAAAGTTGCCCCATAGCTCACTGACACTCTTAATTTTACTTCAGTATTTTTTTCTCTGTGTTTCATTTTGGCTAATTTAAAAAAATTGCTTGTCTTTCTTTCTGCAATGTGTGATCTGCTGTGTGCTTTTCATTTCATACATTATGATGTTCATTTCTAGAAGGTGCAGTTGGGTCTTTTTCTAGATCTTCCTTCCATGTCTCCAGTTAAAATATTCAGTCCTTAACTTCTGAAACATAAGAGATACAGTTCCATAACTGTTCAAATGTACTTATACACTAACTCTTTCATTTCTGTCATTTTTGGATTGGTTTTGATTTTTATCCTCACTAGGTGTCAGGTTTTCTTGCTTTTTCACATCCCTGATAATTTCTGACTGGGTGACAGGCATTGTGAACTGAACTTTATTGGGTGTCACAGACTAGAAGTCTGGGGTTCTCTCTTGTCCAGCAGGAGATTGGATGCAGAATTGAATATAAGAGAGGCTAATGTCTGGGAGGGGACAAGAGCCCTGAACAGGGGTTTCATTTCTGTATGTATTGAGTGCTCAAGATCTTGCACATGTGGTGAACATGAAGAAAACAAGATCTTACATGTGTGAATGTGGAGAAAACAATCAGTAATCAGTAACTTGTGTGTGTAAGAAGCAAAGGGTCTGGGGGGCAAGTGGAGTTTGTGATCAGAGTTCAATAGTATATTGGCATCAGTTGGAAAGTAATTTCCTGCAGGTGACATAACAAGTTACTCGTGATCCCAGCGTCAAGGAACCTGGTCTGCATCACCCGGTGGAAGAATCAAGTGGCACTGGGAAGGCAGGAGGTTTATTTCACACCAGTGGGCTCAGAGGAGATCATTCTCCAGAGATCTGAGGCCCAAGCATAAGCAGAGGGAACAATTTATAGCCTGTTAATTCTGCATTCCACATTAGTAGTAATTTGGTGCAGGCAGCAAGCGGGTTAGGAAGAAGAACCCAGAAAGGGAGTCTTCGGTCAGACTGGAATTTCCCTCTCAGTCCTGTCGGCCATCCTATAACGGATTTTCCCTGCCACCATTACACTATCTCGTTAGTTAACATCGGGTGCTTTCACACCATGGTGGCAGCTTTCTGCCCTAAGCTTTTTTTATAACCCATTTATGTAGAACCTATTTCCCCACAGTTGGGTGTTTGATAGTCATGTATTTCTGTAACTATTCCTGAGGTTGGTTCCGTCACACTGTTAAGCTACTTGGAAAGGGTTCGAGCTTTGGCTCTTGCTTTATTGCGCGTTAAGAGAAGACGTGATCTAGGGCCGTTTTGCCCCGAGCACCGAGGCAGAACCCAGCTGAGTACTCTGCCCTAAGCTGCATGAATGGAGGCTTTCCACCCTGGCGGCAGGGGGCGCTATTCTTGCCCCCTTATGAACAACCTGTGCTCTGCCTTTAATCCTTGTGCTTCTTCCTCCAGGCCGAGGCGTCTCCTCACACGCATGCTCTGATCAGGACTCTGCAGGATGCTGGAAGGGATGAGTATTCTCACACCCCTCACCACTGCCTCTGCCCTGCACAGTCAGGCCGCCTTGGTCTTCCTGGGCTCCCAGCTCCGTCTTCTCAAGACAGGGAGACCTCTTGCCCAGGCTACGCCAGCGCCCTGTGCCGTGGCCAGGAAACTGTCGTGAGCCAGTCAGCGGGGACAGTGGGAGGGCTCCCCTATTTGTTTTCCACTGCTGGGAATCGCTGTTCTTTGTTGCTTAGTTCTAGTGTCTTGGAGACCATTGCTTCATATATGTTGTCTAGTCTTCTAGTTGTTTCACGGGGGTGGGTTGGGGGGTAATGTTGGTCTCTTTTGCTCCATCTTGGCCAGAGGTAGAAGTCATTTACCCAAGCCCTTGTACATCAAAAGATGTGTAATTTTAAGTTACTTTCCCTTTAAATCTCCTTTCCCTTCGATCTGGGACATTTACATCAGTTATTTAGAAATTCTATTCTTTTCAGGTTCTGTGATCAGTTCTGTTGAGGTGGAGTATGCCAGCCGTTCCAAAATCATCAAGCAAAGGGGGTGTGGGTCTGAGGGGGTCGAACTGTAGCCGTCACACCCAGAGTTACCTTACTGTTCACTGTGCCTGGGGAGACGGTTTTGGGAGAGACAGGGGGTGCTGTTAATAATTAGGATCATGGTGCAAAGCATTTGTGCCCCACCTCTACTCTAGGTCCGTATGTATCATCACTTAATTCTATGGCCTTTACTAAGCCGCTCTGTGCCAGGTGCTGGCATTGCCAAGGTCAGTTGCCTGAAGCCCCTGACCAAGAGGGGGGAAGCAGCTTGTAGGAGCCACTGTGATCTGCGCTCTGAGAGCACGAGGAGCTGGTGAAGGCCTGATGGAGGGAACGTCTAACTCCAGTAGTGGGTGGGGCAGCTTCGGGAAGAGATGAACTTTTTTATGTTTATTTATTTTGAGAGAGAGAGAGAGAGAGAGCAAGCAAGCAAGCAAGCGAGCATGAGCAGGGAGGGGCAGAGAAAGAGGGAGACAGAATCTCAAGCAGGAGCCTCGTGGTCAGCCTAGAGCCTGATGTGGGGCTTGAACCCATGAGCTGTGAGATCATGATCTGAGCCAAAATCAAGAGTAGGAAACTTAACTGACTGAGTCCCCCAGGTGCCCCAGGAGAGGAGTCTTGAAGTCTGTTCACTGGGTACTTGGGAGAAGAGGTGGGAGAGAAACCGTGTGCTACTAGGTGTTGAGGCCAAGAACCAAAGGAACACATGTGTCATTCTGATTGCAAAGAGCCCCCCCTCCCCCTTTGCGGAGAGCAAAGGAGGGTATAAGGTAGTACTTGCAGAAACAGAGTATTTAGTGCTCACATACGCCATGTTGGATGCAGTTCTGGGCGCTTTAAACATTTAATTTTTACAGCAACCCAGTGAGTGGAGGCACTATTATTATCCCCATTTTACAAGGAAGAATCTGATCCGAGGCACAGAGAGGGTAAGTACCTCGCCCAGGGCCCCACAGCAAGTCTATGGTAGATCCTGGAACTCAATCCAGAGTCCCTTCACTCTAAACTCCTGAGAGCCAGACACTACGAAGCTCTATAATTCTAAGCCAAGTTGTGCTAAAGACAGTGTCCTGGGGGCAACCGGGAGCTTCGGGAGCATTTGAAGTTACTGATCTCAAGATGGGATAAGAAAACTCTTCCCCAAGAGCTGCATTCAGATGGAATTTAGGGGGGGCCTGAGTGGCTCAGCTGGTTAAACTGCCAACTTCCGCTCAGATCATGATGTCACGTTCCTGAGTTCAAGCCCCACTTTGGGCTCTCTGCGGTCAGCGTGGAGCCTGCTTCAGATCCCCTGTGCCCCTCCCTCTGCCCCTCCCCCACTTGTGTGCAATCTCTCTCTCAAATATAAACAAACATTTAAGAAATTTTAAAAAGTAGAATTTAGCAAGGATTTCTACTAGTGACGAGAGGTAGCGAGTCTGAATTAAAGGTGTAGCAGCAGGGATGGCAAGGAGGGGATGGATTTACCCCCCACCCCCCGGGTGGTATCCTTGGTCACCACAGCAAGGGCGTAGGAGTCCAGGAAGATGCCAGGTGTCTGCCTTGTGCCCCACGCCTGGACACACACAGGAGGAGAAGCAGTTCCGTTCGAGAAGAGGATTCTAGATGGAGAGGTCTACCTTAGCCACGCAGCGTCTGAGATGCCTGCACAAGCGCCAGCCGGAGGGGTGCAGGCGGTGTAGGGATCTGAACACTGGATCTCGGGAGGGTCGGCTGGGGAGCCTTCGGTGGACGGGCGGCGGGAGAGCGGGTGTTGGAGGAGGCGGCAGCGGCCATGGGTGGAGGAGAAGCAGGTGGGGGCCGACACAGCACAGCTCTGATCACTGGGTGCCTGTGTGGGTAGGCAGCACTCGGGGGGCTGAGAGGAGGTCAAGGAGAGCCGGGGGCCAGCGAGGTCACCGATGCAGAAGAGAAGGAAGGCTGGAGCCGGCACGAGCAGGCCACGTGCAGAAGGATCCTGGGACCAGAGGGAGACTCGTAGTGACTTGTGGGCCATGTTTGTTTCCTGGATCGGCCACAGCAAACCGCCTCAGCCTGGGTGTCTTGAAACAGCAGCAGTGTCTTCTCTTACTGTCCTGGAGGCCAGAAGTCCGAAGTCAAGATGTCATAAGGGCCATGCCCCCTCTGAAGGCTCTAAGAAAGGTCTGTTCCCTGCCTGCCTTTTAGTGTCTGGGGCTGTAGTCATCTGGGGGCTCCTCAGCCTGTGGACACGCTGCCCCATCTGCACCTTCATCGATCTGTGGCGCTCTCCCTGAGTGCTGTCCCTGTCTCCTCTCTTTAAAAAAAAAAAAAAAACGTTTATTTTTGAGAGAGGGAGAGTGTGTGTGTGCAAGCCAGCATGAGCAGGTGAGGTACAGAGAGAGGGAGACACAGAATCGGAAGCAGGCTCCAGGCTCTGGGCTGTCAGCACAGAGCCCGACATGGGGCTTGAACTCACCGCAAGAGCATGACCTGAGCCGAAGTCAGAAGCTCAGCCTACGGAGGCACCCCTCCCCTCCCCCCTTCTTAGAAAGACGCTGGTCCCATTGACCCCCTTCACTGAACTAATTACACCTGCTAACCCCTATTTCCAAATAAGATCACACTGGAGGTTCCTGGGAAAGACATCAACTTGGGGAGGGGGCACTGATCACCCCATTACAGGGGTGAATAAGCATCAAGGAAGAGTGTGGATTTTGCTTTAAGAAGCTGGAGAGACAGGAATAAAGAGAAGATTCTCCCCACCTTTCACAAGATTGTCTTACACACCTTACTCTGCCTGAATGAATGGAGGAGGCCGGGGGAGGGGGCGGTTACGGTTTCTGGCCGGAGAGCAGGTAACTGATGGTGTGAGCCCCCAGGGGCTGAGGGCTGGAGCCCAGGTGGTGGGTCCAGGTTGGGCAGAACCCGGGGTGGGAGGGGACCCAGAGCTGGGCGGGAGGAAGCTGACCGGGCGGCTCCGGGCCTGTTGGAGGTGCTCAGTTAGGCAGCTCGAGAGCAGATGTGGAGGTGAGCCGCTGGAACAACAGCCTGTGAACCGAGTCCTCCTTCGAGGGGAGAGGATTCGCTCAGGGTTCTGGCTGTGGGAGCCCAGGAGAGGCGACGGGGAATGTTTGTGCCTGTCACACAGGTGCGGGGGAGCGGTTCCAGCGTCAGGCGGAGGATGGGGGATGGCTGTGGAGACCAGAGAGGTGAGCCCCACCTGCTCCTTCCAGGTGGGCAGGAAATTCACCTCCAGGGGAGCAGCCTCCAGCAGCCTTGGGCTGCCAGCCTGGGTACCCGTCCCCAAGAGGAACGCAGGCAGTGACAATCACAGACGCTTGCCCCATGACAGCATCCCAGGTGGGCTGGGGACCCCCTCCGGTCTCTCTTCCACTTCAAGCCCCCCTCTGCCCCTCAACCTCAAAGTCCAAGGAGCCAGGAGGTCGGAGGAATAATTATTCCAAATGAAATCTCTAGTGTACTCCGCGTCCATCCCATGGAGGGAAAAGTTTAGAACAGCGTTAAGAATGGTCACAGAGCTTATTTCTGTCCCATTGGTTGGGGGTTCCTAGGAATGAGCCTTTTCTGGATCAAACTATTTAATTGCTGTGGAGATCCTGGCTGAAACTCAGCAGCTGAAAGGCATTGTGGGAGCGTTGAAACCCTAACCCTTGACTGGTGTAGGGCAGCTGAGCCCTGCGTTTGCACCCACAGATTGCAGTGAGCTGCCCCTACACCTAGAACCATGGTCCCCTACCAGGGGCACTTTTGTCCCCCAGGAACATTTGACAATGCCTGAGGACCTTTTTTCCCCTCCTAGTTTTAAAAATCATGGCAAAATATACATAACATAAAACTTAGCATTTTTTCCTTTTTTAAAATTTATTATTGAGAGAGCGTGAGCAGGGGAGGGGCAGAGAGAGGGAGACACAGAATCGGAAGCAGGCTCCAGGCTCTGGGCTGTCAGCACAGAGCCCGCGACGTGGGTGGGGCTCAAACTCACAAACCGTGAGATCATGGCCTGAGCTGAAGTCAGACGTTTAACTGACTGAGCCACCCAGGTGCCCCAAAATTTTGAACCGTTTTTCCGTGTGTGGTTCAGTGTCATTAGGCACCTGGACACTGCCGTGCGGCCGTCACCACTGTCCAGCTCCAGAATCCTTTCTGTCTTGTCCCCGTTTAGAAATGACTCCCCCATCCCCTCCTCCCCTCCAGTCCCTGGCAGCCGCCACTGTCCTTTCTGTCTCTACGCATTAGAGTTTTCTAGGCACCTCAAATAATTGGGAGGCATTTCTGAGAGTCACAACTGGGGAAGGGGTGCTGTTAACCCGAGTAGGGCCAGGGATGCCCCCCTGCAGCGCACAGCGTCAAGCAGCCCTGAGTCACTGGCACTGTGGTGAGGGACCCTGGGATCAAGGGGCGCTGCTCACAGGCTCACGGCTACGGCACGTTAGCTGTTAGACTCCGGTTTTGCCACCGTTTCACCAAGAGTTTGATTTCTGCTCTCACGTGAGGCATCCTGGGTCCGCAGCCCAGGCATGGAGAAGCGAGTGACAGCTTTGCAAGCTTCCATTGGAAGTGCCCGTGTCACTTTAACGCACGTTTTATGGGCCCCATCCAATCACTGGCCCTGCCTTAGAGGGAGTGAGGAAGGGCGTTGTTCTGCTGGGCCCGCTGCAAGGACCACCGGGTCCCCTGGGTCACAACTAAACTCCCTGATGGTACCGAGGGTCTGCTAGCGCTGGCAGGCGGCAAGCCCCCCGCTGTGGGTCCAGAGAGGCTGTGGCTGCAGGCGCTGGGCCTGGTCGTTGGGTGGCTGCCTTCTTCCACATCTCCATGCCTTCGTGTCCTGCGGACAGACTGGCCTCGGTTCTGGATTCTCTGTTTGCTTCTGCTGCACCTGCCGTTTGGAGCCTTAGTTTCTCCCCTTCAACTGCAGGCCCAGCTCTTGTTTTGGGCTCGGACTTGTCTCCTTTTGGGCCTCCGGGTACTCAGGTCATCCGAGGTGCCTAGGACACATCCTGGGGCTTCCTGGGAGCTCAGGCTTCGCGACTTTGGCCTAAAGGCTTTTATATTTGACTCATTGTTGTTTCTTTCCTTCCTTATTTCCTCCCTCCCTCCCTTCCTTCCTTCCTCTCTTCCTTCCTTCTTTCCTTCCTTACTTTTTTCCTTTTTCTTTCTTCCTTCATTTATTTTTTTCTTCTTTCTTCCTTTCTTTTTTCTTCTTTTTTTGTTTTTCTTCTTTCTTTCCTTTTTTCCCTCTTTCTTCCTTTCTTTCTTTTTTCTTTGTTTCTTTCTTACTCTTCCTTTTTTCTTTCCTTTCTTTTTTCTTCCTTCTTTTTTTCCTCCTTTCTCTCTCTCTTTCTTAACTAGACTTTATTTTTTCAAGCTGTCTTAGGGTCACAACAACCTTGACTGGAAGGTGCAGCTACTTCTCACATGCCCTTCCGCCCGCCCCCCCCCATGGCCTTCATTATCAACACCCCCTCTAGCAGGGGATACCACACCTGTCACACTGGTGAGCCTCCGCCACACATTGTTACCCCCCGAAGTCCACAGATTACAGCAGGGTCCACTCTTGGTGTTCTATATTCTTTGGGTTTTGGCAAGTATGTGGTGATCCGTATCCACCTTTACAGTGTCATAGAGAACAGTTTCAGGGCCCTGACAGTCGTCTGCGCTCTGCCTACTCATGCCTCCCTCCCCCAGCCCCTGGGGTCACGGATCTTTTCATTGTTTCCATAGCTTGCCTTTTCCAGAATGTCACGTAGTTGGAATCACACAGTACGTAGCCTTTTCAGATGGCCTCCTTTCACTTCGTCACATGCCCTTAGAGTGCCTCCTCGTCTTTCCATGGCTGCCAGCTGCTTCCTCTGTACTGCCGACTCCTGTTCCGTCACCTGGAGGTACTGACGCTTCCCACGCATCTGCTGAAGGACCAGCTTGTGGCTTCCAGCTTGTGGCCACTTTTTAGAAAGTGATTTAGTGACAATTACCCTGAGACTCGGGAGATTTGGAGGAAATCTCAAATATTTAAAGGAGTGAGTTTTTATCCTCTCTTCAATAGGTCATATTTTGTTTTTGTTTTTGTTTTTTTTAAAGCTTGGTGGTTTTTCATCCTGGCTGCACACTACACACTAAAGTTACTGGAGAGTTCTTCAAAATACTCTAGTGCTGGTGCCCCTGGGCAACTCAGTCGGTTCAACGACTGACTCCTGTTTCGGCTCAGGTCATAATCTCACAGTTCATGGGTTCGAACCCCATGTTGGGCTCTGTGCTGACAGTGCAGAGCCTGCTTGGGATTCTCTCTCTCCCTCTCTCTCTGCCCCTCCCCCATGCACATGCACTCTTTCTCTCTCTCTCTCAAAATAAACAAACATTAACACAATACTCTATGCCCAGTTCTATTTCAGGCAATTCTAAATTAATTTTTTGGATTTTTTTATGTGCAGCCAAGATTGGAAATCACGTGGCACAGAACTCATCCTGGTTGGTATTGATTTTCTTAGAAATCAGAGACTCTGTTTTGATAAGGCAGTTGATGAGTAACGCCTGCTGTTACAACTTTGTGCCTTTTCTCCAGGATGCGACGTAGAACTGTAGGGACCTCATGGAATCAGAATTTATTCAAGCGTATGAGAAGACTTTAAGCTATATTTTTTCCTTCAGCTATTTTTTTCAATGAAAATCTTGACCTTGCTGGCGGTGCCCTTGAAACTCACTTCCCACAGGGGAGTGAAAGCAACAGCCATCCCTCACTCAGCCATGGCTGTGTATGCACATCGGCCTGGACACTTTACGTGTAATATTTAACATTCTATTTTTTTAAACTCCAGTCTTCATCCATTATCAGTGTGACAATTCCCGTGGAGGCTTATATAAAGTAAGAGAAAGTGGTTTTTTTCATCCTGCTATTAAATGTGGAAATTTATATTTCTAAGACCAATATATATTTTTTATTTTTAACTTATTAAAACACTTTTAATCGAGGTACAATCAATATAACATTGTATTCGTTTCATGTCTATAATGTAATGATTTGATATTTATATATATTGTGAAACGGTTCCCAAATTGTCCATTAATATCCACCGCCATATGTAGGTACACATTTTTTTTCTTGTGATAATATCTTTTGATTCTTTAAAAAAAATTTTTTTTATATCTTTATTTTGAGAGAGAGAGACACACACAGAGAGTGAGCAGGGGAGGGGCAGAGAGAGAGGGAGACACAGAATCCAAAGCAGGCTCCAGGCTCTGAGCTGTCAGCGCAGAGTCCAACATGGGGCTTGAACCCACAAACCATGAGATCATGACCTGAGCCGAAGCCGGACGCTCAACCGACTGAGTCCCTCAGGTGCCCCCTTTTGATTCTTGACACCAGCATTCAAGGCTGGTATCATCGCCTGTTTTGCAGCCCAGAAAATGGTGGTCCAGGAAGCCCAAGCAAGATCACACAGGTTGTAATTTGTAGACTTGGGCTTCAAAGTCCTATCCAGAAATCCAGAACTCTTGGTCTTTTTATTACTTCATGCAGCATAAACTCGAGGCAATTCAGCACAATTTGGAGCCAAGATTTTCCTGCCCAAGTACACATACTCATGTTTGCATTTCCGAGCGTAACGTTTGTGGCTTCCTGCTTACTCACCAGCACCTCCAGGAACATTCTGGGCCTTCTGACAGCAGCCACACACTGGGCCCCGATGTTCACTGCGTGATAGTCTTTCCAGGCTTCCAGCTTCCCTAACCCCAATCTATGCTGCTTTAGCCTCAGAAGGCATCTCTCTGATGAGGTTATTTCAGATATCTCTAGAAAAGCCTTCCCAAGAAAAAAGTGTTAACTATTATGCTCTGCTCTTGCATCAAGGGGTAGCTTCTAACACGGTCCAGGGGCAAAAAAATATATACATATGAATGAAAGCATGAGAATGATTTTCAGAGGAGGGAAGGATGCTCATGCCAACTTGAGGCAGAAAATAAGGAGCAAGACTCGGTAGTGGGAGACCCCAGGGGTGACTTCAGACTTTGTACAGAAGGGCCAGGGGCTGAGGGGGGTGAGTTGGTGTGGCAGGTTGAGGGGGGTGATTTCGTGTGGTGCGTTGAAGGGGGGATTTGGTGTGGCGGGTTGAGGGGGTGATTTGGTGTGGCGGGCTGAGGAGGGTGATTTGGTGTGGCGGGTTGGAGGATCGGAGGGTTGGGGAGAGTCTTGGTGCTGTGTTTGCATATCAACCACACCCTTACTTCCATCATGTGTTTATTTGGGGTGACTGGGAACAGGCCTTTAGAGCCCCTCAGGCCTCCTGGGGTATGTCCCTGTGAGCTAAGGAGTGAGAAGAAGGAGACAGAGTCACTGATGATGACATGGAAATAGGTGGTAGAACAGGTCAAAGGGAAGTTGTGTTGATAACAGGTATTTGAACCAGGTTTCTGGAACTTTCAAGAACACGGAGTTGAAGGCATTTTTCACAATGTTGGTCAGTCCCCTGTTGTAGGGCCCAGGTCAGAAAGCCCCATTTTAGGTCCTATTCTCTGGCTGACTGGGAAGGTTCTGCTCCTCCAATTCTGGCTCCTGAAATTTTGTTGGCTTCTCTCTTCTGGTGACGATTCTTATCCAATTTTCTTCCTCCATATGGGCTTACGTCATTAAGAACTCCTTTTTGTGGTTTTGGACCAAGTAGACACAGAGTTGTGTCCAGTCTTCCATGTTTCTCCATAGGACTGAGGAGTCTCTCCTGGTCCTGCTCTGTGTCTGGATATTTGTGGATTTGTCTCTCTTTCTCCCTCAGCAGAAGTGCCAATGTCCCGGTCCTGCATGGGATTGTGTCGCTGACTTCAGGAATGTCTGGACTGCGCTGGAGTGGCCGAGGGAGGACATGTTCTGCGAGGTGAGTGCATGTTGTTAGCAAAGGGGGAAGGTCCACATCGGATCAGACGCCTTGAGGCTTGAACAAGACATTGAGGAGAGGTCCGGGACTGATCAGGAACAGATGCCTGGAGAGAGGGAGGCCACATCAAGGACCTCAGCAACTCCTGAGAGTAGCCAGGAGATACCAAATGATTTGAAGGCTCAAAGCTGGGCCAGATTGGTTTTAAGTGTTGAGTCTGGTGTGTATGTGAGTGGAGTCCAAGCTCCGGTGAGATGGGGTTGGAGGGGAACCCTCCTTCAACCTACTCAAAGGATCAATTCTAGCTGCCTTTGGAGGGGTCGAAAAAGCTATCACTGAATTAGTTTTTGGTGAAAAAATGTTTGGCAGAAGTAAAGCAGCTTGGCTCGTTGGCTGTGTCTGCTCTCGAAGGCCTGTGGGAAGAAGCGACCAAGTCTCCCTGACTCTGAGCAGTATGATTTTCTGGGGCGTCCAACTCGTTGGTTTGCAGTGATGTGAATCTCCATGTGGCCAAAGGGCCTTGCTTAGGTTTCAATCAAAAGACGTTCAAGCTGAAAGAAACCTTAAAAATCTTCTAGTTGAGGGCTGGCATGTTGGATTCCTTGCGAAGGTCATCTCCTACAGTTGGTAGTCATTGCTGAAAGCACGCGGCAGGGAAAGACTCTGAAGTCTTGGCTCGACAAGAGAAGAACCATGGTCCTTTAAGAGGGTCTAATTAGTGGCTAATTAGATGCAAGAAACATGGCTTGGCCAGGAATGGAAGGAAGTTAAGGGTGTGGGGAGAAAAGATCAGATTGTCACAGAGGTGGCAGAATGCAGGTGTCACAGCAGAGTTGGTAAAAGTGAACAAAGACACAGATCTAGAAAAAGGATAAAAAAATGTAAAATACTATAGCTTTCCTCTGAGGGACCTGTTTCCTGTGAGATTCGCCACCCCCCCCCCCCAACAGTGTCAAGACCCTGCTCTCAGCTGGAGGACTCTCAACACGGAATCCCCTGCTGGCTTGCCTCCTGCTTTAGTCTGTTTCCGCCACTAAAACAAATACTGTAGATGGTATAGCTTGTCAGACATGCATTTCCCACCGTTCTGGTGGCTGGGAATTCCAAGATCAAGGTGGATTCAATGTCTAGTGAGTGTTCTCTTGCTGGTCCATAGACCGTCGTCTTCTTGCTGCGTCCTCATATGGTGGAAGGGATGAGGGAGTGCTATGTACAAGAACACGATAGAACACTATGTATAAGAACACGATAGGACACTATACGAGAACACTAATCCCGTGCATGAGGGCTCTGCCCTCCTGAGCTCCCAAAGGCCCGCTTCCTAACACCATTTCACTGGGGGTTGGGTGTCAACAACTGAGTCTGGGGAACTCAGACCTTCAGTCCATGATCCATTGGGTCCATGATACCCAGTGACAGGAAATGCCCCAGCTTTTACTCCCTGGCATGGGCACGCACTGGAGCTGGGCGTGAAGGACAAGGGGCAGTTCTTTGGGACAACTGGTGCGTAATCTGTGTGACCACCTGTGAAGTTCAAGGCCACGCGACTATTACTATATATTGATCTTTGCCCTTGTTTTGCCAACAATGGTCCATGGATTCAACTTCCTCTGATCTTCTTGAGCCGCCTCCCCCACCATCTCCACCCACTTCTGCGCCCCATTTCCTGTTACCGAATGTCAGTTTTTCCTAAATCTCATGCAAAATGCTATGCAAATTAAGTTTCCCCAGCCTGCCCTGCCCCCACCACACTGGGGACCCTGAAGTTAATCTTCAGATAGGCTAGCTGGAGCTACCGTGGCATTCATTCAAAAAGATGACCTGGTCAGCTTCCAGTCCTTTCTGGAACCATCATGTTACCCCTTGTTTTCAGTGAGGTTGTTGCACTCCAAGGATAGAAAAATAAATCCAGTAGTAAAAATAGCAGTCTTTTTAAAAAAATATTTTTTTAAAATGTTTTATTTATTTTTGATACAGAGAGAGATAGAGCATGAGAGGGGAGGGGCAGAGAGAGAAGGAGACACAGAACCGGAAGCAGGCTCCAGGCTCTGAGCTGACAGCTCAGAGCCTGACGCGGGGCTCGAACCCACGAACGTGAGATCTGACCCGAGCCGAAGTCGGACGCCTAACCGACTGAGCCACTCAGGCGCCCCTAAAAAAATATTTTTAATCTATTTTTGAGAGAGCGCGAGTGGAGGAGGAGCACACAGAGGGAGAGACAGAGGATCTTAAGCGGGCTCTGTGCTGACCTGGGGCTTGAACTCAGGAACCATGAGATCCTGACCTGAGCTGAAATCAAGACTCAGATGCTGAACTGACAGAGCCACCCAGGCGCCCCTAAAAAATAACAGTCTTAATAACTTACACTTATTTATCATGAATCAGCTACAATCTAAACCTTTTTAAATATAGTTTAAACATAACTTTTACTAAAATACATAATGTATATACTTGCATATATTATTTCATTAAATCTTGATGATAACCAGGACCATTTATTAACTCTAATCTACTGAGCCTTGGGCACATTAAGTACCCGAAGGCTGCATAGTTTATAAGAAATGGGGTTCAGAGTGGAGCCCTGTTCTGAGAATGTACATGCTGGGAAGGATAAGGTGAAGTCAGTGTGGCCACAGGAGAAATGAGGAGGCTTCACAGAAAGAAGCTTATTATGCTCCCGGGTCTTAGAGAGGGGTCACTGTGTGCCGTGCAGAGTCTGGGGGCAGAAGACAGGAGCAAGGGAGAATTTAGGGCATAGCTTTTTTTTTTTTTTTAATGTTATTTATGTTTGAGAGACACAGAGAGAGGGAGACAGAGAATCCCAGCCAGGCACTGTGCAGTCAAGCACAGAGCCTGACACGGGGCTCGAACCCACGAACCATGAGATCATGACCTGAGCCAAAATTAGGGTTGGACTCAACTGACTGAGCCACCACGCCGCCCCCTAGAGCCCAGTCTTTTTTGGGATTTGGAGGACCGGCAAGGTTGGGCTCTCGGCTGGTCTCCGGGTGTCTGGTGCCTGGCCCTGGGACGGTTAAGGCAGAGGAATATTGGTTCCTGGGGTGTAGGAGCCACTTCAAGGAAAGATGGCTCTGGGTTGCATTCTAAAGGTTGGGTCCTTTGTTAATCTCTAAGAATTGGCAGGAGCTAAGACAGGTGGTCTGTCCTTAGCTAGCATGGCTTGTGATGAGGTCACAACATCACAATATTCAGAAAACAAAAAGTACATACAATTCAGACCTAAGCTGCCTGGCCCTGGGTCCGGAGACTAATCTGCCTTCATTGAGTCCCAGGACTGTAGCCCTGGGAACTGTCACAAGTGCCTGGACGGGGTGCTCCGGTGCAGTGGGAGGGGAAAGCTTTCTAGCCAGGACTGAGGATTTCGGGAACTGACCCAGAGCTGCAGCACACGATGCCGGCGGGCAAAGGAGCGACCTTCCTGGTGGACAAGCGCCTCCGGGTCTGGGTCAGGGAAGGGCAGAGAGGCCTGGAGAGTGTGGCAGGGGGCGAGGAGGCAGAGAGAAGTCTGCGGGCCAGGGTAGGGGGCAGGGGGCCGTCACCGAATGCCGAGTTAAAGAGTTTGAGTTTGTTCTGCCTGTCGGGAGGAATAATGCAAGAATGGCACGCCTGGAAGGGACACACGAGAGAAGTCTGGTTCATGCGCTGGGTTTTGTGAGGCCCAGGGTCACACAGGGGACTAATGGCCGACACTGGGAAGCCGTGTACAGGATGGGGTTTAGGACTGGGAGGGCCCCTGTGATGACCACTGGCGGGCAGGAGCTGGGGATGCAGGGGTAGGGCAGAGACGCAGGCTTCAGCCTGGGGGGCAGGAGGCTCATGGGATACCAGCCAGAACTAAGGAAGAAACTGAGGCAGGAACTGTGTTGTGCCAGGATGTACGAGGGCAGCAAAGGCAGAGGGATTGGCAGAGCAGCCATGGAAGACGAGGCGAGACGGAAGAGACTGAGTGCGTGTGGTGCCCGAGAAGCCAAGATGGGGCAAGGAACTTCGGAGTGGGGGCAAAGCCAAGATGAAGAAGGCTCATGGAGTTTTGCAGTTTGGGCTGGTGGCAGTTGCTCGAGGGGGTCAGGGGAGGAGGGAGGAGGCCACACAGGGTGGGTGGGCACAGACAGAGATCTCCAGGTGTTGGCAGGAGCCCGGGAGGAGAGGCAGGCTGGGCTCTGGAGCGAGAGACTCGGCCAGGAATCGTTTTCAGGAGGAGGCAGTGGGTCTTGTTTGGTTTGGGGGAATGAGCTAATCTTGCAAACCGGGATTAAAGTGTTCTTTCGCTTTCGTCTCTGAATCTTCCCGTCTTTCATCTTTAAAACAGGGATTAGAACGAATTTGTCATAGGTTTACAAGGATTAAGGACAATGCACGGGGTAATGCTGAGCACAGTGCGTGAAATGGTATAAACATGTCACACATGCTAGTTATTTTTAATATTTCATTGCTACACATTCATGAAGGACTCATTCCAGAATCTTGAGAAAAACACTACTTCCATTTTAAATTGTGGTGTCTTACATTTATCACTTTCTGGGGGTACGGTTGATAAGTAGGATTTCAAAATACATATTTTGAAAGATTGGGCTGGAAACAGGCCCCGAGAAGCCGCCTCTTGATCCCTCCGGCACATGTGGAAATTATACATTTTAATTAAGTGCTATTATATAAGCCAAATTCCCCCCTCATGGGTGTTGGTGGGAGTTTCCCTCCGGGAGACAGAATTTGGTTTTGGACTTATTACTCACATCTGCAAAAGGAGTAAGAGGAGCAAGAACAGGACATTCTCTGAGAAGCAATTTGACTGTTTTTTTTTTTTTCCATTTTGATCTGTAAGCTGTAATCCAAGATTGGGGTAACTTTTGTCATTCATTAAAAAACAAAATACTTTGGGGCACCTGGGTGGCTCAGTAGGTTAAGTGTCTGACTTCAGCTCAGGTCATGATCTCATAGTTTGTGGGTTCGAGCCCCACATCGGGCTCTGTGCTGACAACTAGCTCAGAGCCTGGAGCCTGTCTTCAGATTCTGTGTCTCCCTCTCTCTCTCTCTCTGACCCTCTCCTGCTCATGCTGTCTCTCTCTCTCTCTAAAATACATAACAACAGTAAAAAAATTTTTTAAAAAACAAAATGCTTTTCCATAGACTGAAATGCTCTTGTTCAAGTAAGGATAAATCATAGACGAGAGAGAGACTTTTCTATTGGAGTAGTCCATCTCTGTGCTTTTTGGTGCAAACTTGATAAAAAAAAAAAAAAGCCCCCAAAAGGGGGCGGTGGGGTGAGGTATGGTCAGGAAACCAAGGGACAAAATCTTTTTCTTTTTAAGGAAGACACCTGTGATGCCAGCTTGTGAGCTCGGCCACATGGGGCGGGAAGGAATTAGTTACAGTCCTAAAAGAGGGATGAATGCATCTGGTGTCAGATTAACCCCCGCCAGCAGGCTTGCCTCGCCCCAAGTGTTCCGACTCAGAAGTGTGCTGCTTTCAGCGTGAGAAACAGATGTGTGAAGACACCTTCTCCGTGAGCAAAGTGTGGTCGTGCATCTTAGGGAGACATAAAGTAACATCAGTAGGTCTTAAAAACATGATGCTGAGTGCAACGATAAGAAAAAAAAAAGACTGATGATCGGGTCCTGCTCTGTAATGTAAGGGGACACAGGCACACTGGACAGCCCCGCCTCGTTCTACAGACGCATCATTTAAGGACATATCTCATGTATCAGAGAGGTTGCCTAAAAGGGAGGGGGTAGGAGGGTGGATATCAGAAATAAGAGAATAAAGCAAGAGAGGGGCTTTGCACAGCCTGATAATGACGTGCTGTGGAGTCACTGTGATTTGATTTTTTTATTATTTTTGTGGACTATGATTGTAAGAAAGAGAAATGTTGTAGCCAGCGGTCTTCTCTTTGTTGCCGTATGGTCAGTCTGATGCAAAGGCAAAGAAGTTTCAAGCAGACATGCAGTCCTAGTGGTAACGGGTTCAGGGGAGCTCCTGATGGGGCGGGATTGGGATGGCTTCCAGAAGATAAAACAAAGGAACCTCCACTTGGAAGGTCGGCCCGGGGCACTACAAGCAGCAGAACTCCAGGGGGCGCTCCTCTCACAAGCAGGGATGACGCTCACCTCCACCTGCCGGGAACCCTGAGCCTCCGCCCGCTTTTCCAGGGGCTGTATCCCAGGATATTTTGACAACGTCTCTTTCTACTGCGTTCTACTGGAAAAGTTATTTAATGAGGATGAAAACAAGCAAACGTGGGAACTACTTCATGGCATTTTTTACATTGGGATATTTCACAGATGAAATACCTTCAATATTTTATGACTTAGTTTTTAATTTTTTTTCTTGCCCTAAAGGTGCTTGCTTCAACTACAGCATCTTTATGGGCCCAGAAAAGTTCTTGGAATGAGTTTGAGCTTTGATCTTGCATGGACCCTCTTGCTACCAGGGATTATCAAAATGTGGTCCTCAGACCAGGAGACCCAACAGGGAACATGTTAGAAATGCAGATTCTCAGGCTTCACAGGGTCCTCTTGACCAACAAATTCTGGGGCTGGGGTCAGCCCATCAGCGGTTTAGCAAGCCGTCCAAGTGGTTCTGAGGCAGCCAAAATTCTAGACCACCGTTTTATAAACTTGGCTGTACAGAGTTTCCTCGTTGTGACCCGCCAGCTTTTTATGAGCTGAGGAGTTTTTAATTTTTTTGATGTCTTTTATTTTATTTTGAGAGACAGAGACAGAGAGTGAGTGGCAGAGGGGCAGAGAGAGAGGGAGAGACTCAGAATTGGAAGCAGGCACCAGGCTCTGAGCTGTCAGCACAGAGCCCAACGCAGGGCTGGAACCCACGGACTGTGAGATCATGACCTGAGCCGAAGTCAGATGCTTAACCGACTTAGCCACCCAGGTGCCCCATGGAGTTTTTAAAAACAACCTGGCCAGACCGTAGGCACTTAGGTCAGAATCTCTAGGAGGTAGATCCAGACCTCCGTACTTTTTAAGTTTCCCCATATGGCTCTAGTGTGCTGCTGAATTAGAGAACCGTTGGTCAGACCGCTCAGGGCTTCTTGAACCTTAACGCTCACTTGGATCAGCTAAGGTCGGGTTAAAGTGCACGTTCTGACTGAGTAGGTCTGGGGTGGGGTCCAAGCTTCTGCACTTTTTACAAGCCTCCTCAGGATACTGATGCTTTTGGATTGTCACCCACACTTGGAAAACAAGGATCTGGGGCGCAGAGGAAAGGACAGTCACTGAGGGTTAGCAGATCTGGGCTAGAAGGTGGAGGAGGAGGGACAGTCTGGCCACTGAAATGACACTTTGAGACCAGAGAACAAAGTGGGCGACTCCAAACAGCACACACAGAGTTTCATTCAGGAAAGCTTACGGATCGGGCGGCTGGGGCCGGTGACAGCCCAGAGCCACACAGCTGTTCTCCACAAAGACTGGACCTTGGTCCACAGATTTTATAGAGCGAGGGGACGTGCAGAGGAGCGTGGTGGTGAGATCTAACAGCTCACGGGCACCTAACTGACAGCTAACCTTGAACTAGGTCTTGTGGCACCATCCGTGTTGGGAGGAAGGAAGGCTGTGTTATTTTTTTTTTAACGTTTTTATTTATTTTTGAGAGAGAGTGAGCAGGGGAGGGTCAGAGAGAGAAGGAGTCACAGGACCTGAAGACAGGGTCCAGGCTCTGAGCTAGCAGTCAGTGCAGAGCCTGATGCAGGGCTTGAACCCATGAACCGTGAGATCAGACCTGAGCCGAAGTCTGACGCTCAGCCAACAGAGCCACCCAGATGCCCCAAGACTGTGTTCTTTTTAACAAATCTATGGAGAGCTGAAGGAAGCTTCCCCCCATCCTGGCCTTGGTGGGCATTTCTAATGTATGTATATTAATCTCCAAGGGGCCCCGAACAAGTAGCCCCAAGAGAGGACATGGCCAGGATGGGGGGCCAAACATGGAGCTGGCATTGCAGCAGGACTCCAGGGGGCACCGTCAGCTAAGCGTCTGACTCTCGATTTCGGCTCCAGTCATGATCGCGTGGTTTGTGGGATGGAGCCCCGCCTCCAGCTCTGCACTGGCAGCCGGAAGCCTGCTTGGGATTCTCTCTCCTTCTCTCTCTCTCCTTTCCCGCTCACGCTCATAAGTGTGTGCACTCTTTCTCTCTCAGAAAATAAATAAATAAACTTAATAAAAAGATGGAGTTGGTATTGTCAGCAGTCCTATACCTGGCTTCCCAGTCATGGTTGGCCTTGCTCTGGCCGCCATCTTGCCTGGACTGCCACCTCGGTGCTCCGGGCCGACGTTTGTCCTCCTTACCTACCTCATGGGGATGTTGAGAAAACCGAATGAGTAACGCAGAATTGTTTCCCCAAAGTGTGTGCATGGACTCCGTGAATTTAGAGAGTGTGGATAAACCCTCAACGTCTTAACCTCATTGTTATGAGCGCTTAGAGTTAAGTGTTCCTGACCTTCCTCAGTCAATAAAGCTCCCCTTCCAAAGACATGTCTCTGCCCTTGGAAATTGAGGCCATTTAAGTAAATACTAGTAGAGGTCATGGACAGAGCAAAATTAACTGAAGGTAGGATGGGAATGACTCAAGTTTGGGAAATGCTGAGGAAGCAGATTCAGAAAGAGCTAACAGAGCTGAGAGAGAGAGAGAGGGCCCTCGTATTGATGGGTGAAGGGAGGTTACGTGCTAGATCACTTATGGGGTGTGGCACTCCGCGACACTCACGTTGCCCGCAGGGGTGATGGGCTCATTCTTAAAAACATATTTATTGAGTGCTTGTCCCTGGGGAGAGAGACAGAAACGAATCATTCATGTCCACAAGCAAATTATCAGAGGATTCAGGAGGTCATGAAATAAACCAATATGCACTTTTGAATTTGACATTTCTTTATAAAATATGGAAATAAATGAGTCTTGTTCACTGTTAGTGAGGAAAACCGTCCGGGCACAATACTTCATTCCCTGCACCAATCAAAATCAGGGGAAGTCAAAGTCTCAATTCTGGCAGCTTCGAATGGGTTGGCCACATTTTCCAGACATAGGGATCGGAGCCAGGCTCCCATCCGTGGGTCAACTCCTTGAAGTAACTAAATGGCCTTTGTGTGGTTAAGTTATAAGGATGTCTTGTGACACCCCACGAGGACAGATGCTCAATGAATCTGAAACAGAAGATCATTGACTCTGACTCAAAATAGGAATTTCTGAGATTACTGAATGAAGAGACAGCAGTGTAGCATAATTCAACCACACCTTATGGCCCTCAGCCTCTGCCCCTGAACCTGAGTGCGAATTGTCAAGTGGTCACTTTCTGTTTTATTTATTTAAGACTTTGGGAACAAAGGACTTAACTGGGTCTGGACTTCAACATCCTCACCCAGGAAATAACAGGACTGGGCAGTCACCAGATGCTCTTTAGATGTGACGTTTTGGTATCTGTGACTTTGAGTTTGAGAGGGGGGTCGTTTAATGGAGAATATAGGGGGTGGGGGAAGAGCTTATTAAAAGTGACGTTAGACACTGAATTGTAAGAATGGCGTTTTCTAATAATATATTTAGGCAAGGTTTAGGGTCTTTTCTGAATATGGCATCTGGTGAAATGAGTGTGTTAAAAATAAAAATGAGATGGGGGCACCTAGGTGACTCAGTTGGTTAAGCGTCTGACTTTGGCTCAGGTCATGATCTCATTGTAAGATTTAATAGATGGAGGCAGAGATGGGAGGAAAGAAAGAGACCATGTGATGGAGCCAAGAAAGCCTTTATTGGGATCTGCGATTCCCGGGTGAGGTGCCATGACCCCAGGGGTGGGAAGTCAGGGAAGTTGTGCCTGGTTTGGGAGGGGCGGGGTTTTTATGGGTGAGGGGGTTTGGGGTTTGGTCTTGGGAGGGCAGATTACCAAGTAAGGGCATTTCAGGGACTTGGCGGGATGGAATAGGTTGCCTCCTCTGTCAGGGTGATGGGAAGCTGGAGCTTCATGATTGGGTGTTTTTAAACTGGCGCGGGACATTCCAGGTCTGCAGGTGAGGGTGGGGGTCATCGGTGCACAGAGTTCTCCGACCTACAGCAGAATGGCCGCTCAGTCGCCTTCTTAAGGTAACTCTTACACTCATAGTTTTTGAGTTCGAGCCCCGCCTAGAGCTCTATGCTGACAGCTCGGAGCCCGGGGCCTATTTCAGATTCTGTGTCTCCCTCTCTCTCTTTCTGCCCCTTCCCTGCTCACACTCTGTCTCTGTCTCTCACACACAAATAAATAAACATTAAAAACTTTTTTTAATTGAAAGAAATGAGATATAACAAGACTTTATTTGAACTTATTCATAATGCTGATTCTTCTCTTCGATCTGAGCGTGTTAAAGCTGTTGAAAATGTACCCTGCATGGGGCCTATCCAGCCAAAGTGAAGGTGGAGTCCTTGTCTGATGAACTTAAATAATGTAGCTAATTAAAAGGGTGACTTCTTTCACCAATGCACACAGAGGAATGGACAAAGAAAAATTCTCCATTTTTAATTGGAGGGCTTGGGGAATTGAAAAGCAGCCATAATTGCGTGCGCCTCTCCACTCTGGCTTTGCTCTAATACAGAGGCATGCAGAGGACTTTTCCAGGCTAGCCTCCCTCGCCAAGCCTCCCTTGCCTGTAGCCTGCCATCGGGAGACAGAGGTCTTAGATTTATCTTACTTGAACCAAGAACGAGCCAAAGGGAGGGTAGAAGTCTGATGGCTTTGTTGCTCCATGTGGAAAAGAAGCAGAGTGAGTGATTTGTGCGGGATCCCCAAGGGGGAAGCGCCTCTGTGCTGTATTTCTCTTTGACCTGGAAACCATGAGTGCTCGTCAGTTACAAGTTGGAAGAGGCAGTTCCTGGGGTCTGGATTTGTTTGAGTTTGGGGGAGAGCCTTGATTAGAAAGGAAGAAACACTTTATTTATATACATGCCGGATGGAATGCAGGGTTCCCTGCTCTGTCTTCCCAGGCATCTTCCCAGGCATCGTGAGCCTCTTGATGAAAATCAGTTGTCTCCATTAGGAGTCCTTCCTTGTTCAGCAAAACTTGATATTAGCATTTCCTCCCCAGGATTTGCTGGCATCTGTGTGTTCCCTTCAAGGGATGACAAACTATTGCACTGGCTTCCTGTCATTAGCACAGTCTTCCTGCAGAGACGGGGTGGGGGATGGAGGTGGGCATCCGGGAGGGGGGAGGGGCGGCGAGGTCAGTCTTTGTGATGGGCCAGGTTCCCAGCTTGCTTTTTTCTTTGCTGACAGAGACTGGCTCCATTGCACTTAACAGCTCTTTACTGTAAGTGGTGCTGTTGGACCATTTTCCTCGTGTGCACTTGCAATCAGTACCGGCAGAGGCTGATTTGATAGCCAAGGACTGTTCCTTTTGACTCAGATAAACTTATTCCATATGATACTCTCTTCCTGCTGAGACTACGGGGAGGCAGCTCTGGGCCTGGTTTGGCGTCCTGAGATTGCTCTTAGATGTGATAAACAATCAAATAAGGCAGCGTGGATGGTGTGTGGTGGTGTCTTCTCACATGCCTGTCTGGTTAAGCCTGCGGGGGAAGCCGAGGGTTTTGGCCCAGGGGCCATGGCAGCCTCAGGTGTAAATAGCTAGTGTAGGAGAAATGGGGGAGGGGACTACAAGTTGGACAAAGTGAATGATCATTTATATATAAAAGAAGTAAAAAAGAAAAAAGGCAGAGGGGAGGGAGACCAGAAAGGTGCAGGAAAAGGAGAAAAGAAGACTTGCCTTGATGATTAGCTGGAAAGCGCATTCTGGGCTGATCACCTGTGTAGAAGCCACACTTAAAAAATGTGTATGCGGGGCCCCTGGGTGGCTCAGTCGGTTAAGCCTCCGACTTCGGCTCAGGTCATGATCTTGTGGTTCGTGGGTTCAAGCCCCGCATTGGGCTCTGTGCTGACAGCTTAGAGCCTGGAGCCTGCTTCAGAGTCTATGTCTCCCTCTCTCTCTTCCCCTCCCCGCTCATACTCTGTCTCTCTCTGTCTCAAAAATAAATAAAATATAAAAAAAAATGTGTATGCATGCATGTATATTTTAGCACAGCTGCATGTATGTGTGTATTACATAGATTTTTTTTTGTTTTATTTATTTTTGAGAGCAAGAGAGAGCATGCATGGGGGAGAGGTAGAGAGAGGGGGAGACACAGACTCTGGAACAGGCTCAGAGCTGTCAGCACAGAGCCTGACGCGGGGCTCGAACTCACAGACCATGAGATTATGACATGAGCCGAAGTTGGACAGTTAACTGACTGAGCCACCCAGGCGCCCCTTTTGTAAAAATTTTTTTATGTTAACTTTTTATTAAAGTTTACTAAATTTAAAAAAATGTTTATTTTTGATAAACAAGAGAGAACAAGTGGGAGAGGGGCAGAGAGCGAGGGAGACACAGAATCCAAAGCAGGCTCCAGGGTCTGAGCAGTCAGCACAGAGCCTGATGCGGGGCTTGAACTCATGAACTGTGAGATCATGACCTGAGCCAAAGGTGGACACTTAACCGACTGAGCCACCCTGGCCCCCCAAAGTTTATTTATTTATTTTGAGAGAGAGAGAGAGCGAGAGCATGTACATGCTCATGAACAGGGGAGGGGCAGAGAGAGAGAGGGAGAAAAAAAGGAGAGAGAGAGAATCCCAAGCAGTCTCTGGGTAGAGCCTGACTCTTGGGGCTCAAACTCACAAACTGTGAGATCATGACCTGAGCCAAAACCAAGAGTCGGATGCTTACCCAACTGAGCCCCCCAGGCGCCCCCTGTGTGTATTACTTTTATAATCAGCAAATAGATTTACTTCCTTTTCCCTCAAGGGCTCCTTCCCTAAATAACTGACCCCTGGCAGGCCCATTTACCTTCTCCCTCTTTCTAGAACACAGCAGGACAGAAGGCTGGGAGGGTCATGCCCCATAAACACTGGATCTATAGAGAAAGTGTGTCACATTTTTTCAAACTTTGCATTCTGTAGTGCTCATGTCATAAGAATAAAAAATAATAGCAAGACTTTGGACTTGTTATTATTGTTTCTTTTTCCTGCAGGAGTGAGCCTAGTGGTGGATGTAGGTGATAAACTTGTTTTTCCTCCGGTGCCATGAGCCACGGCTCTGTGGCCCGAGCGAGAAGATGGGTGGCCAGTGTGGGCCAGCATCTCTCCTGCACAACGTATTTGGATCAATTTTTATTTGTACAGAAGGACAATGCAAGAGCGTTGGGCTGGGGCAGTCTGGCGGGGGCGGGCTGGTCTTCTCCGTTTCCTTCTGTCACACTTCTGGTGAAATGAATTAGACTTGTAAATCAGGAGGTTGGACGGGATGAGCTCGATCTCTGCACAAAAGCAGCGGAGTTTTCCAGCTGGTTGGGGGTAGGATATGGAAATGTCTTGCTAAATCAGGGTCTGCTGGAATGTGGCTCTCCTGGCCTGGGGTGGGGGTGGGGGTGGGCTGCGTACAGAAGGGAGTGAGCACGGAGCCTAAGAGAGGTCTTGCTTGGGGGCAGACCTGGGGTTCAGATGGTTTTCATTAGGAACTGGTTGTGGGCTTTTTCAAGTTAAGCTAAAGCGGCAGAGGGGTTTTTTTTTTTTTTTTTTTTTTTTTCAGTAGGAAAAGCCTCCCTGGTCTGTCTCCTGTTCCTGGTACTCTTCATCAGGGAGGCAGGTTTTAGCAGAAAGCATCCTTCATGGTGGACTTTGTGCAGCGGAAACCCTACGGAAGGATGGGAAAGATGGTTTTGATGGTTCAACACTTTTTATTTAGAAGCTGTTGGTTTTAGAATAAGCAGCCAAGACAAAGACATTCACTCTGGGTGGAAATGGTGCCTTCCTTCCCAATTATAGATAACTCCGTGCTGACACTCACACAGCAGTGCTATATATATATATATTCTAACTGATGGCTGCTTTTCCTGGTTGGACAAACAATACCCAGATTATCAGGCAAATATTTATCTCAGACACAAATATTTTAGACCATATTGAGCCAATCACCAGCGCTTTCCACGGTGAGGCCCCACTTCCGGTTTCCCTCCGTTTGTAATTTCTGTTGGTTTGGTGGATTGGCTCTGAATGAGGCTCTTAACAGCCTTTTTTAGACAGAAAACACTATTTGGCTCCTTGTTTCTGAGTTCACACAGGGCTTTTCTTGCCTGTGGATACCAGGGACTCTCTTGGATGTTGTTGTGTTAAAGGCTTTGCTGTATCAGGGGCTTGAGCAGGGGCGGGGGGCAGGGGAGGCGGGGGGAGACAGGGCCACCCGGGACAGCCTGGCAGGTATTAACATGGGCGATCCTGGCTAACACGAAACCTTCAGATTCCCATGTGGGAGAAGTAACTGGCTGCGGTCGGCCTGGCCATGCATACTCTAGGGTAAGACCATGCTGAGATCCTACATAAAAATCCGAAATGGTGGGATTTCATATGAAAAGGGGCGATAGAATTGGGCAACTTCGCTTTCCAAGTGAGCCCGAGATGTGAATTCCTGCTTCTTCAGATCCTCAAATACGCCTTCACTTTAGGGGATTAATTCCTCTTCGACTTTTTCCAATACTTGGGACAATACGCATAGGGGGTGAATCCGAGGTTTGCTGTTTATTGGCTATGTGGCCTTGAGCAAGTCATGGAATCTCTCCAAACCTCAATTTCATCCTGTGAAATAGGAGTCCTAACGATACGTTTTCAAAGCGTCTTTGAAAGAGTTTCTGTGAGCTTCAAATGGGGTAACACACACACACTGTCTTTGTTCTTACACACATAGTATATTTTTAGGGCTATTAAAAAATGTGGGGGGCACCTGGGCGGCTCAGTCGGTTGAGTGTCCGGCTTTGGCTCAGGTCATGATCTCATGGTTTGTGGGTTCGAACCACACGTCGGGGCTGATGGCTCAGAGCCTGGAACCTGCTTCAGATTCTGTGTCTCCCTCTCTCTCTCTGCCTCTCCCCTGCTCATGCTCTGTTTCTCTCTATCTCAACAATAAATAAAAATTTAAAAAAAAATCTGGAAACGGTTGGTCGCCTCTCGGGAGGTAAGCAGGGGTAGAGATGGGAAATCTTTCATTGTATACCTTTCTTGACTTTTGGAATTTTGAGCCATATGAATGTGTAATATACTTGAAATATAAAAATTAAAACATCCCTAAACTACTTACCAGGAATTTGATGAAAGCCAAGAAATGTCCCCTCGTTGGTGGCTCTCACTTAGCGTAAGCCACTGCTGAGCGCTTCGTAGATCTTAGTTACCTAATCCTCACTGAGGACTGTGTGAGGAAGGTGCCCCGGAGAGATTCGTGGCTGGGATGTCAAACTAACGTGGTGCGGCACCTGTCTTCTGTATGTGGAGGAACTTTCTAAGTGTTTTTTGTTATACAGTATTTCAAACATATGGGAACATGGAAGTATTCTTCTATACTTATTTAAATTGTTCCTAAGGATGGGGCGCCTGGGTGGCTCAGTCAGTTAAGCGTCTGACTTCGGCTCAGGTCATGATCTCATGGTTCATGAGTTCAAGCCCCGCATCGGGCTCTGTGCTGACAGCTCAGAGCCTGCAGCCTGCTTCAGATTCAGTGTCTCCTTCTCTCTCTGCCCTTCCCCTGCTCCCGCACATGCTCTCTCTCTCTGCCCCCCGCCCCCCGTCTCTCTCAAACATGAATAAACATTAAGACAATTTTTTTTCCCAAAAAACTGTGTTCTTGAGGGGTGGCCATGGAACTTGACATCCACGCGCAGGTCCTTGTAGGGAGAAAGGGCTAGTGAGGACTAGACTGGGGTAAACAAGTGTAAACTTAAAGCCTCAGGCAAACTGGGTCTGGCTGCCCCTTGGAAATCCAGCTTTTCCGTCCCTGCTGACATCCGCACCTGTGCCTTGTTTTGGCCCATGTCTCCCTGCCCCCCACGTGCCATGATCTTGACGTAGAGACGCATGCCGATCAGGGTCCGTGCGCGTGCTGCTTAGGCTCATGTCATAACCTGTACAGACTATTCCTTTGTGTGTTTCGAAATGCTACATAAATGGGATCCCGTGTTATCTCTTTCTTTTTTAAATCAGTGAGGCAGTTTTCCTCCCATTCCTGGAAAATGAAAGGAACTGGACCGGGGGCAAAGGGTCTTTTAATTCAAAGCAACAGAAACTAACTGCGGCTTGCCTAAACCATGCGAGGAGTTAACGAAGGATATTGAGGCCTCTTAAGCATCTATCCCGGGACTGGGAAAGGGGAGCTTTAGGGCAGCTCCTGGGACATGAGCGACAGGTAGCTATGATGTAATCCCTCCCTTACACATCTTCAATATGGCCAAACCGCAGTGGCCCCCAGTCTCTCTCTCTGTCTGGATTCCAGTATTCAGATTCCAGAGACAGAGAACCCAGCTGGGCCAGACGTCCATTCCCTGGGCCCGGAATGCAGAATTCAGTAGTAAGTTCATAACCCCTGAGAGCCATCCCACAGCACTGCGGCTCCCGGAGGAGGGGAACTTTTGAGCTGCGTCCCTCAAGAGGTGACAGCCATCAGCATGCAGGGGAAAGGCAGAGATGAGAAGCAGAGCTCTGTGTTTCTTTATGATTTCTTCTGAAAAGGACCAAAGGGAAAGCGTTTCCACATGTGAAGTCCTATCTGGCATTTCTTGGGAAATTTCTATGGACTCTCGAATTCTGGATTCTGAGAAAACTCAGCTGAGAAATCAGGAAACTTGGAGTAAGGGTTATAATTCTCCTGTGAGAATTAAAGGTCAGTAGTCCATAGAGAGACCTCACTGGTTTGAAGAAATCCCCTGGCTTCAAGTTGGAAGCAGGAGCAGAACACACTGAAGAATGGGGTCGAAGGCCCAGGTCGGGTTTTCTGGGGCCCAGGACAGGAGTCATAGAAGAGAGGCATCAGTGGGACGTTCTTGTATTTGCTGCTGTACGTCGGCATTCAGGGTCCTGCTGATAGTCAGTCTCGCTAAGAAATATTAATAAATTTAGAGGCACAATACCGTTTTTAAGCTTATTTATTTATTTTGAGAGAGAAGGAGAAAGAGAATCCCAGGCATCAGCGCGGGCTCAGTCTCACGAACTGTGAGATCATGACCTGAGCAGAAACCAAGAGTCAGATGCTTAACCGACTGAGCCCCCCAGGCGCCCCTGGTCACAAGACTTTTTACACGTATGGTATTCTAAGAAATGCCAACTTTTTGGTAAATGAAAATATGTCCTTGAATTGACCATTCTGACATTTGCCTCTCTGTCATGCCTTGTCACCTTGCCAGGAGATCTGAATATTACATTATTTGAGTTCTTTTGGAGAGAACACTTGATGGCTTGTTGAGTGAAAAATTTCATTTAAAGAAAAATAACATTTCACTATTTTGATACAACCTTCCAGTTTTTAAATGGTTTTTATTTAGCATTTTTGTGTGTGTGTGTTTTAAAAAATGTTTATTTATTTTTGAGAGAGAGAGAGAGACAGAGTGTGAACAGGGGAGGGGTAGAGAGAGAGGGAGACACAAAATCCAAAGCAGGCTCCAGGCTCTGTGCTGACATGTGCAGCTCAAACTCACGAACTGTGAGATCATGACCCAAGCCAAAGGAGGATGCTTAACCAACTGAGCCACCCAGGTGCCCCAACACTTATTTTGTATTAATGTTTGTTTCTTTTGAATGTTTTCTATTATATTGCACCTGTATTAGGTAGAGATCATTTTTGTATTATTGGGTTTTATAATCTTGCCACAATGTATTGGTTCATAGTAATAATAAGTACTTGTTATTATATGTTAAAAACAAAATAAGACCATCGGAGCCTTTCATATAATCCTATTACAGAAACACCCTGTTATGGAAATCACAGATTCTCTGCTTATCATTATGGCTAATTATTTTTCAAAAGCAGCTAAGAAAAGTGTTATGAAACTTAGAGAATAACAAGAATTCTGGAATCCCCAAGGAGTCTCAGAAATTCCATTTCCTCATTCTTGAATCCACAAAATTAACATCTGTCAAAAGTTTGGACGCAGCTCAGGGGCAGAGCGTCCTGGGTTGAATCCCTGGTGTGGTTAATGCTAAGAGGTTATTGTTTGATTCTCAGCGAGCCTCTCTAATGGTGTCCTCACGTAAGTCAGCCTCTCCTGGGGCAGTATCTCAGACACAAGATGACAACTTCTGATGGGTAAGAACCTCCTGGTTCTTTTCAGCTCCTGCTTAAAAATTGGACACATCAATTCCATGAGAAATGAGAAGTGACCATTTTCTGGCTTCCAAAGAAACATCAGAAACAAGGGAGACAAAAAAATGTCCAAACAGTGAAGGTGCCCATGGACTTCCCTTTGAAGCTGACAGTCATAGTTTAATCCATGAGATCCTGACCATCTGCATCACTGAGGGGTTCAAACACCATGTCCAGAAAACCCTAGGTTAGACGGTAGTTGTTGGGTGCATTATTTCTCTGCTTGAGTCAATTTTCAAATTAGGGTGCCCTTTGTAGATGCGCTGTGAGGTAATGAACAGAAGACGGGCAGAATCTCATGGAGAAAACTGATCTCCATAGGCAGAGCGCATAGAATTGTTGGGGACATGGGTTCCTGACACAGAGGGGAGTGAAATCTGGGCCTGGGCTAGAGGAGCCTGAGATTGGATCTGCCTCAATCCCAAAACGGACGGGTCCTCGTGACACAGTATTTCTGGTTTTTAATTGCATTTAACCAACATACAGGATGATGTTAGTTTCAGGTATATGGAATCATGATTCAACAATTCTGTACATTATTCAGTGAAGTTTTAATTCCCCGTATCTATTTCATCCACCCCCCACCCCAACACTTGCCTTCCCTTGGATGACCATCAGTTTGTTCTCTGTGTTTAAAAGTCTGTGTATTTTTGTTTGTTTGTCTGTTTTTTCTTTGTTTTGTTTCTTCCACAGATGGGAGATTTAATCGGGTATTTGTCTTTCTCTGACTGACTTACTTCACTTCGCATTATTCCCTCTAGATGCATCCATGTTGTCACAAATGACAAGATCTCTTTTTTTCTATGTCTAAATAATATTCCATTATTTATATATGCCACATCTTCTTTATCCATTTATCCACTGATTGACCCTTGGATTGTTTTATACCTTGGCTCTTGTAATACAATATTTCACTATTAGTCATGCGATTTCTCCCAGACTGGCTAAAAAAATCCATTCATTAGGCAGGAATACTGGCTTGCATGACCTAGTGGTATTTAGCACTACGTTGTTGATGGATATAAAACAGCTCTTAAAAAATTACTTTTCATGAGAATGTTAAATATTTATTGGAGGGCTTCCCCTCCTACAACCCCAAACATCAAAAGCACCCAAGAGAAATTCCATGTGAGCTATGATTGCAAATAACTATTAGAATGTAATTTTAGTGAAAGGCGGAAAGTACATTTCCTTTATAATAAAGGCCTAAAGTGTGTTTCTTTTTGAAGCCTTAAGTTGAAACAAAATTCAGCTCTTAAAAAAGCACAGAGATGACTGTAGAAAACTTTTTGCTTTTATAAAGGACTTTGAGATGATTTTATTTTTAAGTTTATTTATTTATTTTGAGAGACAGAGAGAGAGAGAGAGAGAGAGAGAGGGAGAGTGCGTGAGCAAGTGGGGGAGGAGCAGGGAGAGCAAATCCCAAGCAGGCTGTCAGAACAGAGCCTGATGGGGGCCTTGAACTCATGAACTGTGAGTTCACGACCTGAGCTGAAATCAAGAGGTGACCACTTAACCGACTGAGCCACTCAGGCGCCCCAGGACTTTAATAGGATTATTTTCAAACTTGTTGATCCTCTGTTACGGTACATCATTAATATTTTTAGATACCGTGGGGAGGGGGGTTGGGAATGGAATATTCATTTTTGGCAGATTACTGGCCTATTATTTTTAGATAAAAATGAATTAAAATGAAACCTTTTGCTTTCCAAACCCCACAGTTTTTTACAAGTTGCTCAATTCACATTAAATGGTGTTCAGAGTTGGGGCCAGAACACTCACGAACCAGGAAAGTACATCCGCGTGAGTCGCCCGTCCCCTTCGTGTGCTGGCCTCAGATGCCTGACTGCCCGTCAGCGTTCCTAGGTGGCCTGTGGCTACTTACAAAAACAAACTCCAGAGAAAGGAGCTTCCGTGCATTAGGCTGAAGGTTGTTTTCTCACAGTTTCCTACAGATCATTTAAGGTCAGTAAAACTAAGTTCTTTCTTCTTTTTTTAATGTTTGTTTATTTTTCAAGGAGACAGAGCGTGAGTGGGGGAAGGGGCAGAGAGCGGGAGACACAGAATCTCAAGCAGGCTCCAGGCTCTGAGCCGGCAGCACAGAGCCCAATGCGGGGCTCGAACCCACAAACAGTGAGATCATGACCTGAGCTCAAGGTCCCCCCAGGGGCCCCAACAAGTTCCTTCATCCCTAATAGGATTTCGCTAATTTGCATGTGATGTCATGCTGAAAATGTTAATTAGACATAATCTGTTCCTGTCTTCAAAGGTAATACTGTGTGAAACAAAGAGTAACAATCATTAGTAGAGTAGTTATGATAATATTATTTTACTAATTATTATGACAGCAGTAATTGCTTTAGTGATAGAAATCATCATCTCGTCACCGCAGTGAGCACTTACTGAGTCCCAGGTGCCCTGCTGACCAACTGCACACATTACCTCTTTGCATATGATCATCAACCAAGGGAGGCAGGCAGCGTTATGTCCATTTTACAGATGCCAAAACTGAGCTTTAGAGAGGGTGAGCAACTTGTCCACGGCCCCGCGGGCCGTCGATGATGAAGGCAAGAAACTGAGTTTTGAAGCTCAAGATGTAAGAATAAAGAGATAAGAGACACCTGCGACATGCACCTTTCTGTCACTTTGACATTCACTCGATGGCCTTCCGGGGAAGGATGTAGAGAAGCCGCAAGTTCTGTTGGAATTATTATGTGTTAACTCATTTGTTGGGGACAGGAAGCTTAGTGGAAGGTGGCCTGTTTCAGGGGAAATCTGTAATTGACTTTCCCCGGGGCTGGAAGCTGTTGGGCCACATTAACCAGGGGACTGGCGCCTCCTTGGATGTCCCCTGTGATATTTTCTACCTGCTGTTTGTCCTCTTCTCCTGTATCTTTTGTATTTTTTCTGCCCTTAGAGTCAGTGAGTCCGGAGCATGTTTTTAGCCTACCCGTGTGCACACAAGTGAACGTTTGTGGGAATGTGTAACTACCAAGTATGTGTACAGTCTCTCCTGGGAGCAGGGGCTCGGGGTGCAGGTGGGTGTACGGAAGAACAGAACATATAAAATTACATAGAAATGTATAAAATTCATTTTAAGTCTCAAAATCACTCAAGGGTATTTTTTTTTAATTGGGCAATTTTACCTGTTCCCTTTTGCGCGTTCTGATACGTTCCTAAATGGAAGAGCCGGATAGAAATTAATCTTTTAATGCCTCACAAGTAAAAGGAAATTATAGAATGATGTAGCTGGAAGGGACCCCAGAGATCTGAAGTGTTTCATGGAATATTCATGTCCTTGATCTGTTAATAGGTGTTTGCAGAGGGCCCCATCCATGGTCAAGTGAAACTTGGAAGTGCAAGGTTAAAGTGAAATAGGTTTGTTCCCGCGGAACTTCACAGTCCTTAATATGCTAATGTGCTTTGTGAATCTACAAGATAAAGTGTTAAGTGTTTCAACACTGGCTCCACTTGCAAATTGTTTTTTTTGTGGGGGAAATGGGGGTCTAGCTGAAGCAGCCAGGGTAGTCCCTATAAGAAAATGGTGGCTGACACTGTTTTGAGAGCAAGGTCCTCCCAAGGGGAAAGAAGGGAGCTCCATTGCTCCTGTGGAATGCCTGGAATTCTCTGGGAGATGCCTTTCCGTAGAGGCTCAGAGAAGGCTGCAGGATCCCCTTCGTCGTGAGCTACACTGCAGAGATGCTCTGAACTCTGCCCAGCGTGGGGACCAGCCCCTTAGAATCAGGAAAGTGTGTTTATCCCTGACCTAGCCCACTGGGGACAGATGAAGGGAATGTGGGGGCTGTCACCAGGCCATCGTCACAAAGCTCATCGGAGTCTCTCCCCAGACAAACTGGGCCTGGGAGCTGAGGTCAGGAAGCACCTGCTTAAAAGTGCTCAGAGCTTTCAGTGTGAAAATGTGCCTTGTGAAGCTCCAAGAATGAGGCCAAGCCTGCGGGATGTTCAAGTGTCCTGACCGCGCAGCTCTTGCTCCGCGTGGCGAGCCGGAGGCCCTCGTGCTCTGAGGAAAGCCCTCGGGGAAGCACTGATCTAATCCCGCCTTCTCATTTTACCAGTGAGCAAGCAACTAAGGACTAGGCGTTTCATCTCGGGTTCCTTTCTCCATCACCGTCGCAAATTTATTGGAACTAACTTGCCCGACTTTGAGGGCAGCTTTGATGAGATTGTTTTGTTCATAGGCCCTGTGTATATGTTTCAAGGGCAAAGGACTGTATCTTGCATATCCACTGTCAAAAACCACAGGATAATTCAACCAACATGTATAGAATATCGCTTATGCTCAAAGACCCTTTACATACAGTGGTGGTCTACAAAGATATACACAAGTTCTGATCTACAGGACGTTAATAATATTAGTGGTAAATATGATATTGATGGTGATACTAGGAACATCTAACATTTATTGAATGCCTTTCTGTTTGTCGGGGCGCTGTACTAAGTACTTTAATTTTCCTAGCAGTTAGTGAGGTGAGGATTATAATAGTTCTTATTTCACCGTGACGACTCGGAGGCAAGGAGGGTTTAAGGAATTATTCCAAGGTCACATACAGTCGGAGAGAAAAGGCATCCATGGAAAGGTAAGTAGCACACAAAACATTCCTTATGAGTGATGCAAAGCGCCATATGAATTCAGTGTAAAGAAAAACAAATTTTAAAAGACTTGATCAGGGAAGGTGTCCGTTATGTGGTGGACAGTTATGGGTGGTCATCCATCTCTCGCCCCTCTGGGGAACGGAACCCCCTTACTTTGGAGGAACTATTTTTACTTCCACTCTGGGTTCTGGCCGTGTGGTTGGGTACTTTGCCTTGGGCCAGAACAATCAGTCTTTTGGAATCTTGGACTTAGAACCGACTGAAGAGGTTTTCTTCTTGGCCGTAAAACTGTAGAAGCTTGTCTGAGGTGCCCATGCCTTGTCCTCAGCCCTTGGAAGGAGCTGGGCTTTGGTAGGAGAAACAATGCTGGAGGTGGAGAGATGGAGTCTTGTAGATCTTCTGGTCAACTCTGAGGCTTGGAGGCTGAGTCCTTCTCTTCTCTACTGGGGCAAAGGAGTTACTCCTGGCTCATTCTTCTGGGGAGGTACAACCCTTCCTTGCAAAATAAAATGTTATTAGAAGAGATTTTTAAAAACCCCACACCATAGAAATACATGTAGATCCTGAAAGGGTTGACATTCTGTTTGGTGCTATAGTGGTGTTATGCCCCAGATTTCATTATCATCCCCAAAACCAGAGACCGCCGGGGAGACCGAGTCACGCATGCAAAAGCAAAGGGCTTTGGCTGGCCGGGCCTAAACTCGGGCTCACAGACTTTACCAGCACAGTGGATCCGTGCTGAGAGCCCCGAACAAAGGTGGGTAGGGCTTTTTATGGGTTTGGGAAGGGGGAGTTACAGGAAATTGTGACACAGGTATAGTGACCCAATCACTATCGCCTATTATTATTGGCAGTAGAGTACTGGCCAATTACAGAGTAGACCCAGGACCCTCATGTAGGGCGTGACCAGCCTTAAGCAATAGGTAATTATCTATAGCTTCCATCTTTAGGCCTGCCCTTAGGAATGTTAAGGGTGTTAGCTGGCCTTTCCTGATTGGGTGTTACAAGGGCGGTCCCTCCTGCCTTGGGCAACGTGTGCCCTTCTGTTGTCTAATGATTCTGAGAAACCGACACCTAGGCCTCCGAGGTCAGAGGGGAAGCTTGAAGCCTGTCATGGAGTCACTTTGATTCAGACCTGCGTCCTTACAGCGGAATGGGCTCTTGGGGGCTCAAGGAGAAGATAGAGGCAAAAAAAAACAAAAAACCCCAAAAACCCTCAAAACAAAAAATCGCAAACAACAGCAACCCAACTTTGGTGTTTAAGAGGATAGCAACGTAGTCCCAACAGGATTCAGCTGATCGCTTTAGCAGTTTTCCCATCACATGTCAGTGATATTCATAAATATGGGAGGGGCCATGCAGGAAATGGAACCTGCTGCAGATGCCATCTTAGCCACGCCCTCCATCTCACAGAAAACCTCTCTTTTCTCATCTGTAAAATGGGAATGCTCTGAATGCCATTCCTCCTCCTCCTGTTTCGAGCCTCCAAAGAGAAAGCAAATGCAGAGCCTTTTATCACCTGTAACACGGCACATAAGTGTTACTATTCACAGACTCCTCACTGTGATCAAACACCTTCTGACCCTGCAGCAAGTCAAGCTTCATCCCAGCAAGTGGGAGGTATTTGGGGAGGAGAAGACGCAAGAGATCTCAGGACAGTAGGTGTCGGGGGTGCTTGGAGGGTGAAAGGTGATAGAATAGAAGCAAAAGTAACAGTTGTTTCTTCCCTCTTTGGGTTTTATCCCTATTGTCCATGCTCTCCTCATTTCTGTTTTCTTTTTTAATTTTTTTGGTTTATTTTTGAGACAGAGAGAGACAGAGTACGAGCGGGTGAGGGGCAGAGAGAGAGAGGGAGACACAGAATCTGAAACAGGCTCCAGGCTCAGAGCTGTCAGCACAGAGCCCACTGCGGTGCTCAAACCCATGGACCTCGAGATCATGACCTGAGCTGAAGTCGGACACTTAGCGGACTGAGCCACCCAGGCGCCCCCCAGTTCTATTTTCTATGGGGCGTTTCTTGGTTTTTGATTTTAGCTGGGCTTTCGGAGACAAAGCAGAACATCTGTCGCCCCCACGGAATGAGAGGAAGCACAGAAAGGACCCAGAACAGTTCCTGGTGCCTTTTCCTTGGCCATTTGAGTTGATGCATTCAAGGGCTTTGCCCTCCTATTGAAAGTGATTAATCGGGGTAGGAGCTCAGTCGAATGGACAAATCCTGTGGGACAAGCCTGTTTCTAAGCATGAGCGAGGCTAGGAAGGGTAAGAAGAGTAAGAAGAAAGAAATCTATGTCTATGTTGCTATTGTTGCAACATATGGAAACCAACTTGGCAATAAACTATTAATAAACAACAACAACAACCAAACAAAACTTTCCACACTGCAGATGGGGCTGCCTTGAGAGAGCCCCCCGGCAAAGCTGGATGGCTGGGTGGGTCCCCGCAGGATTGAAGGGCCTGACAGTATGTGATTTCCTGCAACAAATGGTGGTGGGGATGTGTGTACACACACACACACACACACACACACACACACACGCACACACGCAACGCTCAGCCTCCAATTTCAGCGCTGGCAGTAGATAACAATTCTCAGTTCGCCTTTCCAGGGTTATTTTTGGCCGGGGCTGTTCGCTGGTGGCAAAAGGTTCAGCCCCCCTCCCAGCTCCCTCCCTCCTCCTGTTCAAAAGAGAAACTTGTGCCTGTAAACTGCCCACTTGCCCAGGGCGCAGGGCTGCGGTGGGAAGGGAGAGAGGTTGGGGGTCCTCAGGTCCTGCTCCAGCTGTCATCGCCCCCAGGCTGTTTTCTGGGGGGGGGTGCCATCCGGAGAGAGCGATCACCCCTGGGGAGGGGGAGGTTGGGCCCGGGCTAGCGGGCCCCGGGAGCGGGCTTCGGGCCACCCCCGGGCCAGATCGCCCCGAGAGGGAGTCCGGCAGACGCGAACTTTCCCGGGAGGGGAGGCCGGACTCCGCGGGGCGCCGCCGGAGGGCGCAGGGCCGGGGCGGAGGCGGGGCCGGGCGCGCCGCCAGGCCGGTGGGGGCGGCGAGGGGGGGACCCGGCGGCCGCAGATTCCCTCTGGCTCCCGGAGCCGCGGCAGGACCGGCCCGGAGGCGCCATGGAGGGGAGCCCCATCCCCGTGCTGACGGTGCCCACGGTGCCCTACGAGGACCAGCGGCCGGCCGGCGGCGGGGGGCTGCGGCGGCCCACCGGGCTCTTCGAGGGCCAGCGCAACTACCTGCCCAACTTCATCCAGAGCGTGCTGTCGTCCATCGACCTGCGCGACCGCCAGGGCTGCACCATGGTGGTGGGCAGCGACGGCAGGTACTTCAGCAGGACGGCCACCGAGATCGTGGTGCAGATGGCCGCGGCCAACGGGGTGAGTGCCCCGCCGCCCCGCTCCGGGCCCGGGGCCCCTCCCCCGGCGTCCTCCCCGCGTCCGGGGCGCGCCCCGAACTCGCCCCGACTCTGCCCGCGTCCGCACCTGCCCGCGGTCCTGCTCGGCCTTCCCTCCTCAGCCCTTCCCAAGGATTTGTGCCGAGCTTTCACTCCCCTTGCTCCCCACGCTTCTTCCGAGGCTGGCAGCGTCCCGTTTTCCTCCCCCCTTTCCTTCTGTCTCCTCCTGTGTCCTATCTGCAGTCCCCTCCTGCCACCCTGAATTTCGGCTCCGCCAGATTTCACAGTAGTGTGTCCCAAGCGCGCGCACACACACACCCCAGCGTGGATCCCGGACATATTTGGCAAAAGTGGACCCTAAAAGGTGTTTGTTTGTTTTTGTTTTTTTTTTTTTAGTGTAAGTGTCTTGTTAACCCAGTGGAATTACTTCACTGTTAATTTGATGAGGGTAGGGATGGGGGGCGGTCAGTTTGATGCTCTACAGCCTGGGCTCACAGTTGTGCCTGTCTGTGGGCATAGCACACTGAGATGAGGCTTGCAAATGCCTTTCTTAAAACAATTCCTGACTCCTCTGCAAGACGCTCTTCGGCGTTTGACAGCGTTCTGTGTGTGTCTCTTCTTTCATTCTGGTTTCATACCCTTTTCCTCTCTGTTCTCCCACGACCTCTGCAGTCTTTTTTTTTTTTTTTTTTTTCCATCTGAATTCTCAGACCTTGGGATTTTCCTCCTTCTTCCTCCTCCCTTTCTGTCCTACACCTAGAAACACCTTCTGGCATCATCCCATCCCCTAATTTCCTCTTTCACAACCCAGCAGCTTTCCCACCATGTCTGCAAGAGGGTCACCTCACTGCAGGGGTCTCTGGGGGCAACGTTGTCTAAAAGAGTAATTTCAGTCTTGCTGATACAGTCAGGTGCACATGCATAGTCCATTTAAGTGAAATCTCTGAAGATGTATACAGGAGTGTTAACATAAAAAAAAGTAAAGAAAAGAAAACTGAATGGGGGCGCCTGGGTGGCTCACTCGTTAAGTGTCTGACTTCGGCTCAGGTCATGATCTCATGGTTCATGGGTTTGAGCCCTGTGTCATGCTCTGTGCTGACACCTCGGAGCCTGGAGGCTGCTTTGGATTCTGTGTCTCCCTCTTTCTGCTCCTCCCCTGCTCTGTTCTGTCTCTCTCTCTCAAAAACAAACATTAAAAATTAAAAAAAAAAGAAACTAATTAGTCAGCAGTTGGATCCCATTTTTCCTTCCTGATCCCCTCTTTTTAGTTTTCTCAACTTCTTTTCTTTCTTTGTTTATCTTTAGGGCTGTCCATGCTTCATTTTTGTCTACTATGATTCCCCTTGCTCAGTGTTTTAGGGATGATGGAAGTGGATTTTTTTAAATAAAATAACCCAAAAGCGATTGGGAGAAAAGAGCCGAGGGGTGCGCTGGGTGGTGCAGCGGTGATTGCCGGCGGCTCCGCCGCTGGAGACAGAGACCGGTATTTCTCTCTGGCTCCATACTTGGGACTGATGGAAGTTGACTTGAATTAGGGAGCTGGAGACAGGTTGATGAATGGTCTTTTACTCTTGTCTGACACCACTGTTTCCTGGAGCGATGGAGAATAAGGAACCTTGGGATGGCTGTGGCAGCTTTCATATTCCTTCCTGGGCCAGGTTTTCCAGGAAGTGAGAGAAACATCCACTTATTTACCGCGGGTGAGCTTTGTGAAGCTACAGTCGTTGAGTTGCGCGGGCAGATTATTATGATGCTTTCTTATTTCTTGCCACACTTGACGTCAGGACTCTACAGCCTCTTCGGTGCGTTTCACTGATAAATACGTTTTATTTACTTTAAGGGTGGGGTTTATTTTAGGAGATAGCAGGTGTTAATAAATGGTTAAGATAGAGTCACACTTAACCTGGCGGTTGTTCTGAGGGACAGAATGACAAGTAAATCCACCTACAAGCACCATCTCTTAAATGATCTGGAAGTATCATTTCTAAAAGCCATGTGTATCGATGAAGGGAATGCTCAACAGTTATCAGTGTTTCAAGCAGCCAGTTTTAACCCATCTCTTCCTCACTTTGTTCCCCTTCTTGAGGACTTTTGCTGAAGCAGATGACTAGCCAGAAGGCTGGCTTCAGGAGAACAGGGGTCCGCAAGCCCAATTGGTCTTGAAGATGGGAAATTGATGAGGAGGCACTTGACCCTGACTCAGCCTGTGGATTTACACTCAGGAACGTGGAGTTTTGATTCTGAAAACCTTGCCTTTAAAAAAGAAATTTCCCATTAGATATTCATAAACAGGCTAGAAAAATCATAGAAAAATAGAATGGATGCTCTTTGAACTGACTTGAATGTGACCGTGTGGGCTGCATTCTCTGTATCTGAAAAATCTTGGTTTTGATAGAAAGAGTTAATTTTACTGAACAGTTTAATATAAAAAAAACTGCAGTTACTCTTTGATTATATAATTGCTGGGGGGGGGGGGCAGGGAACAGAAGTTTGGAATTTCCAAAATGGTGGACTGCACTACTTAGGTTTAATATATCACAGAGTTTGAAATAGATTCTCAAACATATACTTACTCACTCTGGGATAAAAAGATTTTTATTATAAAATTATGAAAATTTCAAAGTTTTGGAAAACTGGAAAGAAAAGATAAATGACACCCATATGCCCCATACCCTAGGTTCACATTTTTCCTATATTTATTTCATTTTTTTGAGGGCTAACATATTTTAAAGTATATTAAAGAAAATGACATTTTATCCCTAAATTCAGTATGGATCTGTAAAAACTGAGAACGATTTGCTTGATAGTTACAATATCATTATCGTCTCAAACAAAATAAAACATGATTTCTTTATATCATTTATTACCCAGTGCACATTCAGATTTCCTCAATTATTCTGAAATGTCTTTTATAGCTGCTGTTTCAAACTAGTTTCTTCTAAGTAAGGAACACACAATGCATTTGGTTATTTTAATCTCAAGTGTCTTTTAATCTAGAAAATACCTCCCTCTTTATTTTTTATTTTACGTTAATGAAACTGACCTGTTGAAGAGACTGGGTTGATCAGTTGTCCTGTAGAAAGCTCCTCTCCGCCACCCCCCCACCTTACTGGAATTTTCTGATTTTTTTTATGGTGTCACTTTTCACTGTATTTCCTGTGTGTGTGTGTGTGTGTGTGTGTGTGTGTGTGTGTGTACTAGAAATTGGTTCTAAAGGTTTAATTAGATTCGGGCTCTTTCTTTGTTCTTTTTTTTTTTGCAAGACAACTGTGTAGGCAGTGGTGTATATTCATGTTATATCATGTTAGGAAACAACCTCTGGTTGACCCAGTGTTTGTGGGCTATTGGGATGATTGCCTCGATCTTCCAGTATTTTCCCCCGTAACTAGCCAGTCAGTAGTCTGCAGCGTGAGGTCTGTGCCATGTGAATACCCCATTCCCATCAACCATTACTCGTTTGTTTTAGCGTCTGTGAATGATCCTGGCGTGCCTGGTTTATTTCATTAGGCTTTCAACATGATTTCTGGAGTCTCTAATTCCATCTACATGTCTTGGCTAGCCTTTTCTTATACCCTGGGCATTTTCCTCACTTACTGGGTTATTTGGTTATTCTGTAATATAGATCCTTCTGGAAGAGCAGAATGTATGTTTATCTTTCTGTCTCTCTCTTAAAAATAAGCATTTTTAATATTAAAAATGGGAGAGGAGGGGGGGGAGCAGAAGATCCAAAGTGGGCTCCATACCGACAGCAGAGAGCCCTATGAGGGGCTCAAACTTGCCAACTGTGAGACCTGAGCCAAAGTCAGATGCTCAACTGCCTGAGCCACCCGGGTGCCCCTCCTCCTCTTTTTAAATACCAATTTTCAGAATAAGGATTTGGTGAAATAGCCGCTTCCACTGATGACATGTGAATTTTGTTGTTTTGCTTTTCCTATTTTGAGTATCACTATGAACTCTTGAGTTTGTATGTAATCAATTTGAATGGGTTAGTAAATAAAGGAGAAGAGACCTTTTTTTTAACCTGTTTTTGTAATTTTTATGTGGCTCTGTTAACTTATCTAAAAAGTCCCCAGAAATATTTTAATTCTCTTTTAAAGACACAAACGGTCCTACACTACAGAGCAGACGAAAAATAGCCACTAAGTATGAAGAGTGAAGAGCATCATTTAAATGAATTGTGAAACTCTGTTACTAATTTAAACTTCGTTTGTAACTAATTGGTTTTTTATCTTCTTTCCTCTTCCATCTGCTTCAGGGGCTCTGCAGGGGTTTAGATTCTCCAGGTGTCGATTTATTCTAATCTCATAAAGATTTCAAGAGCTAAATGCAAATAATGGCTACATTATGAATAAATGCCTTTGCCTTCCTCGGGGTGGATCCGCGTGTGACTAACAGCATTTCTCTCTCTCTCCTTTTTGTTCTATTTTTTTTTAAGTCCTAAAATACCTTTAATACTGGACAGATGGCAGCACTGTGTCTGCCTCAAGACATTTCTGACTTTTTCTAGCGTCCTCTGTCTCTGGAGATGACACTGCAGCATCACTGTCCGGTAGAACTTTCTGGGAGGGTGGAAAGGTCCTGAAATCAGCCCTAGCCACGTGTGCTTCCCAAACACTTGAAATGCACCGAGTGTAACTGAAGAACTGAATCTCACATATTATTTAATTTTAGTTAATATTCAAATTTATAAACTTTTTAAAATATTTATTTACTTTTGAGAGAGTGAAACAGAGCATAGGCAGGGGAGGGGCAGAGAGAAAGGCAGACACAGAATCTGAAGCAGGCTCCAGGCTCCCAGCAAGCATTCAGCATAGAGCCTGATGCGGGGCTTGAACCCACCAACCATGAGATCATGACCTGAGCCGAAGTCGGTCATTTAACTGACTGAGCCACCCAGGCGCCCCTAATTGATATTAAATTTAAAATTAAATAGCCGCAGGTGTTTAATAGCTACCATACTGGGTAGCACAACTCTATAACTTAACATTTAAAATCTAGTATTTTTTTTTTTAACGGAGCCAGACCATTACACCCAAAAGCAACTTGAAGTTAACTAAAGTAGGGCACCCAGTACCACCAATGCATATTTGGCAAAGTCAAACCAGGTTTTTTCCCATGATAACCACACTCGCTTTTGACTTCAGCCCGGGAGACAATGGGGCAACGGTGGAAACAGTGCTCCGCCGGCAGCTGAAAGCCTCACTCTCTTCCTAGCTCTGTCGTACAAGTTGCAGACCAAATGCTTCAGCCTCTCGAAATACCTAGAAACCACTTGTTTCCTCGTCTATAAATTGGGTGTGACAGCATGGCTGAATTATCCTGGGAATCACATGAAGCATGGCCGCTAAAGCATGCCATAACATCTGTAGCTTTAAGAAATGTAAGAGAATATATTACGGTCCATGAATACATCTCAACATAATGATTTGACTGCGTGTATTGAATAGAACGGTGTACAGCTCTGTTGCAGGTTTTAGCGGAGAGAAAATCCATTTCTTGATTAGCCCCACTGGCTGTCTGATGACCACCAGTGGTAATGGCTGTATTAGCACACCGTTCAGAATTCAAGGACTTCTCAGTGCCTTGTGAAATCTTTTTTTTTAAATGTTTTATTTATTTTTGATACAGAGAGAGACAGAGCATGAAAGGGGGAGGGGCAGAGAGAGAAGGAGACACAGAACTGGAAGCAGGCTCCAGGCTCTGAGCTAGCTGTCAGCACAGAGACCGATGCGGGACTCAAACCCAGGAATGTGAGATCTGACCTAGGCCGAAGTCGGAGGCTTAACCGACTGAGCCACCCAGGCGCCCAACCTTGTGAAATCTTTTAGAGGTGGAAGTTGACGGGCAATGGTAATGAAGAAGGCCAGGTCACCAAGGGACTCGAGTGTGCTTTCCAGGTGGTTGATTACACTGGTTGTGTTTGATTCCAGTGGGCTGTGAAAAGGTGTTCGGTTCAAAGAATGGGAATGCCCTGGCCTTGACATTTATTCGAACTATCTGGGGAGCACATTTTAATTTGGCCCCAAAGCAAAGGAAAATAGATTTGGAAGGAGGCAGCGTGGGATCTGGCGGTGTGTGGGGTGTAGGGCGGGAAGCCTGTGTTTCAACATAGGAACCTTCTTTCCTGCAGTGGATCTGGAAACCCAGGGCTGGCTGGCTTCAGGTCTTGTCTCTCGAAGGGAAACAGAACCGGAAGGTGATTGCTCTGTATTTTCTGCTGCTGTTTGCTACAGAATAGGTGCATGAAATGAGCTACTGTGGCCCAGACTTCAGAAGAGCAGGTTTGTAATACACACAAAAGCCCTAAAGAAACTGCTAGAACTTTATCTTGCTTCCCCTCCCAAACCCCCACCCCTGGGTTTTGGAAACGGGAAATCTGTTATTTGAGCAATAGCAAATTTTAGGGTGTCCTTTTGTTCCATCCATTTTCCTGTTCGGTCAGCTCATCCCTGAATCTTTTAGTCTTAAGTCTTCATTCACTTTTTTTTTTTCGTGGAGAGGGAAACGGAATGGGAGAGGTTTTGTGGACAGCTGGGCCCGCCCAGTTGCTGGGGTGGGTTATTTTAAGCTTTGTTGAATGTGTCCAGAGACCCAGATGACATTTTTAACTAAACTGCTTTATTAACTCTTGTGATAAAGCATAATGATGTTTACTGAACGGACAGACACACACACATCGGCAACATTATGTGTGAAACTTGCCCTAAGAATTTCCTGGACAGCATCTGTTCTCCCTGAGCCCTTCGTGAACTATGGAGTTTTGATAGTTTCTGTAAAGACTTGACGGATAGAAGTGGGAGCCTAGTTTTGAGGAGTCTGAGCGTACGTATTGGGTTCACTAACTTGACTCCCATCTTTTGGGCCCTAGCCACTCTTGTGTTAGATACAGTAATGGAAACGAATCCTGTAATATGATTTGAACAGGATTTTTTTTTTTTTGAGAATAATAGGCAAGGGGAAGCAAAGGTCTGAATTTTCCAGGGAATTTTAAATTGAAGTTGGAAAGCTCAATGTCCTTTGTTTGCCTAGAGCCTTAACAGTTAATTGTGAGCCCTGAACGCGCAGATTTGGCCAATATGCCTTTACTGTTTATACTTGCGTAGCCAAAGGAAAAGCTTTAGGTACTTTTATCTGACTTGACTCTCACTGATTATGAATAAGAGGATATCTAGGATATATATACAAGACTTGTTAAAACCCACATTTTCTTAAGCTTTAAATACCTTTCATCTCCTATACTTCTAGTGATGTCGAATTTTAGAGTGATGCTTGTATTTGTGTGAAGAGAACATTTTCAGGAACATTCTTCCCCAAAGAAATCCTCTCTCTTGGCATAAAGTCACAGAAATCTTCCCTTCCCTTTCCAAGTCCCTACTGATAGGTGTTTTGCACAAATATAATATTTAATTGTTGCCTTTCTATTATTTTCCTCTAATGAGAGTCTTCTTTTGTAGCTAGGGCTAACAAGTTTTGTATTTAGGGCTTTCTAATGAAAAGGGAAAAGTTGAAATCAGAAGACCAGGGTTTATTCTATTTGATGAAAGATGCCACAGAATACGGGGAGGAGAGTTTTGTAACAAATGGTTAATGTATGCACTGTATGAAAAGCTTTCCCAAGTTAGTAAAAAATTGAGAAAATTCAGAAGAAATCTTGCCAACTACAACAGCAAACACCTGCAAAGGAGATCAGCCTCCTTAAAAACTGAAGAAATAGAAACAAAAACAATGCATCGAGTTGAAAAAACAAAAAAGCACTCAGGGTTGGCGTGAATGTTGAAAAATTGTCATGTTAAATGGAAGTTAAATTGATATCATCTTTTGGCCGGGCAGTTTGGCAGCGTGTATCAAAATTAATGGAATATTTAGCCCATAATCCAAGAATCCCTTAATCTAAGAATCTGTCTTGTACATTTCTTAATATGAACGCGGAAACGTCTACATTCAGGAATACTCACTGCAGCTTTTGCAAAAGGAAAACTTGTAAGCATTTACATGTTTGATGGGAGAGAACCGGCACATAACTTACGACGCAGTCACACCATGGATGCATGAAAACCCATGAACAAAGGAGGTGGATCTATATGGGACGCGAAAAAGATGTGAATGATCATTTAGTTCATGAAACAAAGCAGTGAGCAGGGGATCACGGGCAGCATGATGTCACTGTTGGGTATGTGACGTAGGCATAGAAATAGGGTTGGAAGGACACATTCCGGCTAACAGGTGACAGTGAATACGTCTGGGGTGTGTGGGTGCATGCATATGATGGGGGAAGAGAATCTTCTTCCTTAGTACTTCATATACTTCTCTACTACATGATCATCCATGGATGTGTATTGCTTCGGTAATTCAACACATCAGTGAAGAATAAGAAAGCAAGAAGGAGGTCTGGATTAGAATCATGACACGACCATTTGTAACTTACATGGCCGTGGAGAAGTCACCTGGCCTCCTGGGATTTGCTTCCTCCTTTATAAAAACTGGGAAGGTAGGGGCTCCTAGGAGGCTCAGGCGGTGGCTAAGTGTCTGACCTCGACTCAAGTCATGATCTCACCACTCATGAGTTTGAGCCCCGCATCAGGTTCTGTGCTGACAGCTCAGAGCCTGGAGCCTGCTTCGCATTCTGTGTTTCCCTCTCTCTGTGTTCCTCCCCAACTCGTACTCTGTCTCTCTCTCAAAAATAAATAAAAATTACCCCTCCCCCCCAAAATTTAGGAAAAAACCCGGGAAGGTAAAACCACTTTCTACACATCTTCCAGGGTGCTTGGGAGGATTGAATGTGGTAATGGATTATTAGTGGTTATTTATTCGCATAACACAATTATTAACCAAACTCTTTCCCTCTGAATAGAATAAAAGGAGGTGTGTGTGTATATTTTATTATAGTCTCAGTGGCTTTAGTGATCAGAAGGTGCATGTTGATGTGGGGATCACAGTTCTTTGGTTAGGCTTCTTCTGGGCTTTTGGTTCTCCATGCTGTGTGCTAAGGCTTGAGTGGTGACTCCAGAAGTGACCATCTGTCCCCGCTCCCGGTGCATGCCCACGCCACACATGCCTCACTCACGCACACACAAACACACATGCACACATGCACACCCCCCCTGCTACGGACCTCCATGTGGCCACAGCCGCTGTGGCGTAGACTTGAACTCAAAGGGCTTTCTCTTTTTCGGGGTCTGTGCATTACTTCCTGTTAGGAATTGGCCGAGTCAGTGCCAAAGCTTTCCCCCGCCTTAAACCTTTCTGAGGCTCATGCTGTGTTAAAGCAGAACGCCCCTCTACCGAAGCCAGATCCTAGTCTGCTCATTTCATGAGGCTTTTCCAGCCTAATGGACGGGGCCATGTGAGCGATTACTGAGAGGAGCAGACCGAGCGGAGGCTAAGAGACTCCACGCTCATCTGCTGAGTCGTCTGAAAATGCACAGCTGTGGGCACTAGAGATGCATTGAAGTATTGGGTCCGGATGTTTGTCGGGGCGCCTGTTCCTGCAGCCTTGCCGAGCGTTCGGTTAGGAGGCAGAGTCTTTCTTTGGACAGGATCTCCCAAATGTAAAGTGACAGATGCTAACGCAGACCCGGCCCCGCTGTCATAAGTAACAGTAAATTGTTTAATCTTGCTGAGTTGTAAATCTTTTATTGCCAGCGGTCTTTAGTTCACTGACCAGAGTATGAAGAGTGGGGGCTCTTAGTAAATGGCCAGTAATCATTTCCCAACCAGCCAGAAACGCGTCTGATGGAATTTATTTAGAAAGCCACGTAAATGCATTTTAATGGATTGTGACAAATACTCGGAAAAAAAACGCATGGCTATAGAGACCGAGTTTTGAGGGGAATATGTATGCCTCTATATATGGGAATGTATAGACATGTTTATATAGTGGCATATCTGAATACATATATACACATACATAGCATATATTCTATCTATAAAGATGCCAAAGATGCTGAGTTTTTTGTTATATATATAGCTTCATATATATTTATGTGTATATATATATGTGTGTGTGTATATATATATAATATACATAATTTTTTTCTGTCTACCTATAAAGGTGCCAGATTGAAAGTGTTCAAGCATTTTCTAAGCATTTAGAAAGTTTATCAAATAGCTTGTGTGTGTGCACATGTGCACAGGACACCCCTCCCCCCAAAGATATGTCGTCTTCCCTGGATGCCTTCAAGAGGAGAGTAGACCAGATGTCAGGAGTGTTTGAAGCCTGCATAGACCTGAAGGAGGTGACTTAATGTTCCCAAATGACCTATGTTTCTATGATAATAAATAGAACTTGTGCCGGAGTTGGATGGGCTGGAAGTAAGAAGTCGAAGTTATATAAATCATACTGTCCTGGGCGGGGATCTTGTCTTGCGGGGACAGCTTTCTACAGTGAGCTCAGCACACGGGCAAGTTAGGAGATCGGCGTAGTATATCCTGGCAGCCAGTACAAGTCAGAGGCACAGACGGGCGGTGAAAGAAAAGGATGCAGGTCACGACAAGGGTGCAGCCATGGTCCTGTCCCTCCTTCCCACCGGCTTCGGCAGCTTCTTAGTGAGGATGCTTGGTGGTTAAAGAAGAAAGAAGACCTGGGACTTATGTCGGCAGGTTATAACGAATTTGCTATTTCATTATTGGCAGGCTGCATTCAGTTTAATTGATTTCATAGTGTGGTTTTAGTCCTCAAACACTTTTCAGTTTCACACATAAAAAACCTCGGGAGGAAGAACACTGTTAGGCAATAAAGGATGGTGCGTTTAAATAATGGAAGACTTTAAATTTTTTTTTTACTGTTTTTATTTATTTTAGAGAGAGAGAGAGAGAGAGAGAGAGAGAGAGAGAGCACAAACAGGGGAGGGTCAGAGAGAGAGGGAGACACAGAACTGGAAGCAGGCTCCAGGCTCTGAGCTAGCTGTCAGCACAGAGCCCGACACGGGGCTTGAACCCACGAACTGTGAGATCATGACCTGAGCTGAAGTCAGACACTTAACTGACTGAACCATCCAGGTGCCCCAATAATGGAAGACTTTACAGATACTAAAATCATGTTGTCTAAGAATATTCCGTGACATAGAGACATAGACGCCAGGGGAGGGCTGGGTATGTGAAGATGTAGGGACACAAAAATGCCTTTTGTAAAAATGTGGAAATACATAAACGAGAGAGAGAGAAACAGAGATACCAAGATACAAAGAGGACACACAGAAAGTTAACAGTGCTCATTTTTAGCTTTACAGATCCCTCTTATTTTCAGCTTGCTGACGTGTGCTTCCTAAATGTTCAAAAAGGGAACGTGTATACGTGTACATATGTATATGTGTTTATATACATATATGTTATATATATTTGTAATTAGAAAACCATTGTAGGTTAACTAAACAAATTCATTGAATTAGTATGAATTAAGGAATTCACACCTAAGGTTAAGAAGTGGCCTGAGGAAGAGGAAGGAAAGCAGAGGTAGGGCCTTGAGCCTTTATTGGGAGCCAGACACTGAACTGGAGTCTTGCCCACATTATCTCCTCTCACCCTCCATCTTTTCGATAATAAAACCAGGACACAGAGGCATCTTGCCGGAAGCCAAATAACCAGGAGGTGGGAAGGTCACTTTGTATGTCCTTTCCTGTTGAGCACCCAAGTCTCAGATCATATCAGGGCACTCAGCTCTGCCTTCTTGACCCAGGGAGACCCAGTGGTTCCTATCCTGGTCTTCATTTGGGTTGATCACTTCATGAAACAGCAGCAAGACCCTTTCTTATTTTACTGAGACAAGTCCTAGACCAGAAGGTGAAGATTTCAATATTTTCCAAGCGCTGAATTACATAATTACCAGGAGGGACGGACGTTGTAATGTCACCACCACCATTTTGCCCCCGAGGAAGGCTCGATGGCCTACTTCTCGATGAGATCTTGAGAAGTGGGGAGCTGGTTGAGGAGCAGAACATGGGCCAAACCCCCGATGCCTGCCACTTCTCTGCCCCTGCCCAGGTGCTGGGGGCTGAAGGCGAAATCCATCTTGGTTCGATTCGAGTGGACTCTCATCTCCCCTTCCAGCCCCTGAGTGCATGTGTGGACCGCCAGGGGGACAGGAAGCTGAGGATGGGCTCCGTTGTTCCCATCTGGTCTCCAGGTAACAGGCCTATAACTACATGAGCAAAGGGGAGCCCTTGATGTTTGGTCAACCACATCCATGTCCTGAGTTTGTCACTTCTCCAGATCCCACTTGGCCATATCCTGCTTCCTCGTGTATGGCACTGCACAAAGCCTGCCTTTGGGCTTTCTTTGTGGGTTTTGGTTTTTGTTTAACAAGAAGACAGGAAACAGGCATCTTTTTGGCTTTCCATGCACCCTGGAGATGGCTGTGGTGGTGGCTGTGTGGTCCCGCACAACACGCTGTCTGTGAGCCATCAAGCAAACTTCTGTTTATCACTCTTTCCACTCTCTGGTTCACCCTGGAAATTGCAGGGATACGACCTAGTGAGAGGAGGGTATTGAGGAACGTCATCCTTCCTTTTTCTTTTCTTGCTCTGGGATTCTTTTCAAAAATGGACTTATTTAAAGCTAAAGGGAAATCATACGGGGGAAGGCATCTTTAAGGGACTTCGCACGTGAAAGCCATCCCACACTCATTAGTGTTATGTTCCTGGGGACAACTCGCTTGATGAGTCAAAGTTCTGCCTCTACTCTGAGATCCTAGCCCGGGGCTTTCAGCCACACACCCCCGCTCTCTAGGACTTTGAGTTAATTAGAAACTGTGAACTCCTGGCTAAATCCAATTTACAAGAATCGTTGTTTGCGTTCTGAAAAGAGGGAGCCACGAGAAAGAAAAGGATTTAAAAAATTATCTGTGTGTGGCACCTGGTGTGAGGAAATGGCAGGGCATGGAGAGAGCCTCATGGGATAAATGCTCTTTCTCAGGAGCCTGGTCTGTGGCGTGTGGAGGGCACACCGATTCCCTCGGCGCCTGCTCTGCCCGGCCAGGGGTGCAGCAGTAATGCCGCAGTCCAGGTGAGCTTTAAGAACTGATGGGAGCCCCCGACGTGAAGTTAGGAGACAGACCCCGAGAGATGGTCGAGTAACCGTGCCCGGGAAGTGTGGCCCACTGCATGCTGCCCCTGCTCTGCGCGCTCTTTCCTAGGACTTTAGGGGTCCCGGCCAGGTCGGAACACGCTCAGGCTGTGTCAGTCTGCGTATCTGTGCGTCTGGGAAAGCGCGTGCGTCACGTATGCCTGTGTGACAGGGTTCTCATGGCTGTGGGTCCTGGGATCCGTATGTGTGTCTCACGTGTTGCGGGTGTACGTGACCGTGCACCAGGGTCTGCTTGGCCCCTCTTTCCAAGTGAGAACAGAAGGGCATGTTCCTCGGTGGCAGGAAAGCCCACCCTGGTTCCCCTTCCTCCAGCCAAAGCCAGACCATGTGGGAACAGAGTGGCACCTTCTCCAGTGGCCCCGTGGGAGGGCCAGGGAGGGAGCAGCAGAATGCCATGGTGTGGACCCCCCCCCTGGGCTGCGGTCTGGGCTTCCCTCGGGAGTAAAAGTCAGATGCTTCCTGTTCCAATGCTGTAAACAAACAAACAAGGCTCCTTATGTAAGTAGACCGACTTCTTGCTCGGCAACAGTCAGCTACATTGGAGTGTGGGGGGCGAGGAGAATTTCTAGGACTTTCTTGCAAAGTGAAATGGTAGTTTAAGGGATAACCTGCTTTCCAGAAATGAATCTGAAGTGTTGGAGGAGAGAGATGGAATTGGAGGGAGGCAATAACATCATTTGTGTCATGCTTCACTCACAAAGGATTTTTTCTTTACGGAATCTTATCAGCAGTGAATTTTCACAACCCGGCACCCTCTCGGCTCTGCAGACGAAGACATGAAGGCTCAGAAAAGCGAGGTGATTTGTCCTAGTCCTGGGTAGAGAAGCAGGATTCATATCCAGATCTTTTAACTTTGAAAGCAAATGCTCTTTCTTTAACAAAGGCTTCCAAACGCTCTATTTCTTTGATCAATTACCAGCTCTCGAAACCATATTTTTTCCATTGGCAGTTGTCTTGGGATGATTGGTAGAGGCAGAGTTGATGGAAGAGGAGGAAATAACAGCTAGGCAGAGGAGAGGGTGAGGCGAAGAGGAAGGGCAGAGATGGCGTGATGCGGCCACCAGCCCAGGAATGCGGGGCGGCCACCAGAAGCTGGAAAAGGCACGGATCAGATTCTCCCCCGAAGCCGTCGGAGGAAGGTGGCCCTGCTGAAGTTCAGACTTCTGGCCCCCAGAACTATGAGAGACTCAGTTTCTCTTGTTTTTAAGCCACCACGCTTATGGCAATTTGCTGCATCAGAGCCTCCGGAAATGAATATAGGTTTTGCGTTTGTTGAGAGATTTTTGTGTTGGTTTCCCACGGCTGCTGTAACTAATTGCCATAAACATGGTGGCTTAAAACAACAGGAGTTTAGTCTGTCACAGTTCTAGAGGCCAGAAGTCCGAAATCCAGCAGGGCCGTGCTCCCGCTGGGGGCCCTAAGCGAGAATCATTCCATGCCTCTTCTGGCTTCCGGTGGCGCCCATGTGCTTTGGCATTCCTTGGCTTGTGGCCATCTTGCTCTGATCTCTGCCTCTTGCTCTGGATGGATCTTCTCTCCTGTGTCTTTCCGTCAATAAGAACAAAGCTCCTCCCCTCCATTATGGAAGTGATCCACATGTAATCAACCCGCCACCAGCCAATTAGCTGATCACCTCGGGAATGGAGCCATATTAGGGACGCAGCTTTGGTCTCTGTCCGTGGCGGATCTGGCGCTCAGTGGTGGCCGTAGCCGGGTTGGCTTTGGAGAGAGTAAATGCATGCTGCTGAGCCCATGCATAACCTTGCTTGTCGCCACCGTGAGCACTTTGTTCCTGAGCCCGTTGCCCAATGACAGGAGTGGCTGGGGAAAGAGGCCGACTGGTATTCACAGAATAGGCCATCCGACCCACTTGGTTTATAAAATCATTCTCTGCTCCGGTCACTTTTTAGTGAGCATTCACAAGGAATACAATATCTTCATGATTTCCCATGTCTTACCTCAGTAGCTCTATCACTTAGTCTCCTGTATCTTCTCCAGCCCTTGCCAGGCCTCAGATGTCCCACGACTAGATTTATATACCGCGTACAGCACTAACCTATTCTTCTGGAATTGGTGGGATAATGAGCAAGTCTTCCTGGGTAAAATTTCCAGACAATTAGAGTTTAATCTTCTGTTAATTATAACCGGAATGTTAAAGGTTGAACTTTTATTCAAGTAGATTTTCTCACATTAACCTTCTTAGACTACACAGTACTGTTTCAAAAAAGAAATCACTGAGACTCAGTTCTGATTAAAAGTTGGTCTATAATCTCAACTGCTTGACAAATAAATTGTACATATTTATTTCTGTATTTTTTCCAAATCCTGGTCCCAAAGCGCATAGACCTTTACATTGTTGTAATAGCATCAGTTATTTTGTAGTCTGCCTTTTTGATTTAGCATTAAAGCATTGTCTGTGTTCCTTCTATACCCCTTAAGAAACTAGCATTTGTGATAGCAAATAAGCCATTTGCACAATAAGCCATTTTTATTGCCTTTAAACACAGTAGAGAGTCATTTCTCACCCACATCGTAGTGCAGTGTGGAGATTGCTGGTGAGGAAAGACTCTTTCTTGGCTTGTGTCTCAAGGCTCCATATCTCCTAGAGCCCCGTGCTCACCTGCACCGAGTCGGTGGAAGAGGACCTAGGCAGGGGAGGTAGAAATGTTTCTCACCACCCTTAGCCCAGAAGACACAGGCGTTACTTCTGTTCCCATTCTCACGTTTATTTATCACCTGTTGTGAAATGAGTCGTGTGGCCACACTAGATGCAAGGGTGGTCTGGGAAACGTAGCCGCTGGCTGGGAGCTGGGGGGCAGGGGCTCCTCAATGACAAGTCTGCCCTGGGGAAGGGGATCATAACTTTTCGTGGACTCTGAACCGAGTCTACCACAGCCGCACAACCTTGGTCATGATCCTTTAAAATGGCTGAGGGATTTTCCATCCGTTGGCACATCCCACTTTACTTGATAGGCCCTTCCTTCGTTATTTATTCTTCCTTGTTTATAAAGATTGTTTTCAATTTGTCGCTTCTAATGAAGACCATAGGAATTATCTGCACACACATACCCCTTCCCCTGTTAAAGATGGTTTCTTTACAAGCAATTCTAGAAACTGGGAGAGACAGAAATTTATAAACAAAGGTTACAGGTAGTTTTCAGAGTCATGCATCTGCAGACTCATTCCTTGAGGGAATTCATTGCTGTACCTGCAGAATCTTCTACGTCGCCTGTGTCATGGTAACATGCAATAAAATGAGTTGAATGAGGGGTACCTGGGTTGCTCAGTTGGTTAAGCATCCGACTTCAGCTCCAGGTCATGATCTCACAGTTCATGGATTCAAGCCCCGTGTCAGGCTCTGTGCTGACAGCTCATATCCTGGAGCCTAGTTCTGAATCAGTGTCTCCCACTCTCTCTGACCATACCCTGCTCTTGCTCTGTGTCTCTCTCTCTCTCTCAAAAATAAGTGTTAAAAAAATGAGTTGAATAACTAAATACATTTTAACAAGAGCATGTGGGCCATAATTTATTATGACTCTGGATAACAGTATGAGTGTAATTATTGTCCTCTGTCTTTCTCATCTTGATAAGTGACACTATCACCCGTTAAGCTACTAATGGTAGAAATCTGGGAGTGGATTCTTTCCCTTGCTGCCCGTTGTATTGGTTGTCCATCGCAATGCAGGAAATTAGGATACCACGTAGGGCTTAAAATGATCAGGAGTATTTGTTTTGCTCACAGTTATATAGGTTGTTTTCACTTGGAGACTTTCATGACGTCACAGTCACATTCTGGTGGGGGCTTTGTCACGTGAGGGTTTGACAGGGACGGCAGGATCCATTGCAAGACGATCCACTTGCGCAGCTGGAAGGCTGGTCGGAGGCCTCGGTTCCTCTCTCTGTGGGTGCCTAGGCAGGGCTCCTTGTGTGTTTTCATGACAGAATGGCTGGTCTCCCCTAGAGTGAGTCACCAGTCCAAGAGAGCAAGACAGAAGCAAGAGTGTCATGTACGGCCTCACCATGGACGCCACACACTGTCAGTTCTTCTGTGTCCTACTAACCTCCAGGTTCAGCCTTTTCACTGTGGGAGGGTCTACACAGAGGCCCTCGTACCAGAAGACAAGGACCATTGGGGGCCATCTTGAAGACTGGCTCCGAGGGTTGCTGCCTTCCATATTTCATTTCAACTATGTGCTCTTTTCATTCTCCCTCCCCCCAAACCTCCAATAGAATCCTTTCTCTTCATTTCTCCTGCCTCTTGCCTCATCCAAGACGCCGTCCGTACTCAGCTCTGCTGTGGTAGCTTTCCACCTGACCTTTCCGCTCGTCACTCTAATGCATTTTCCACATAGCAGCCATGTGTTCATTTTTCCCAATGAACTCATGCAGCATATTTATTGTGTTTTTACTACATACTAGGTTTGTTCTAGATTCTCAAAATATAGCAGTGAATTAAACAAAGACCTTAGAGCTTCTGTAAAGCAGGGAAATAAGTGAATAATAATGGAAAATATTAGATGGGAATATACATACTACAAAATATTGAAACGGGGTAAGGGAAAGAGAGGACAATAGGAAAATTAGTGTGGGTGTGGTTATATAGGTCTGTCATGGGTGCTGTCTCTGATTAGTTGACATTGGGACAGAAACCCACAAGATGGAAGGAGGTAAGCATGTGAATATCTGGCTAAGAGTGTTCTAAACAGAGGACGGAGCAAAGACAAAGGCCTGATCATGCTTGATGGGTTTGAGGATTTACAAACCAGCCATTGTAGCGAGAGCAGAGGAGGGAGGAGAGTGGAGGGCATCGGGTAGTGCAGGGCCTTACAGATTATGATGGCAACTTTGGCTGTATTTTGGGTTGGCGGACAAGCCATTGATATGCTTTGCTGACATGATATGACTTACTTTTTAAAAAGATCACTTGGACTGCTCATTCCATGGTCTTTTATTTATTTTTTAAAAATGTTTGTTTGTTTCTTTATTTAATCCCAAGCAGGCTCTGCATTCAGCGTGGAGTCCAATGCGGGGTCCCATCTCATGACTGTGAGATCATGACCTGAGCAAAATCAAGAGTCAGACACTTAACTGACTGAGACCCTCAGACGCCCCTCATTCTGTGATCTTTTATAATATAAATTATATCGGGTCACTTCCACTGCTTAAAGCCCTTCTATGAATTCCCATTATTATTGTCATGTTTATTGTTATTATTGAAATTGACACTCCATTATTCTCATCACAGAATCCTGCTGATTTCCTTCCTACTACATATCTGACTAGTAAATATTAGGCTTTTTTGTTTATGATTTTTTCTTCCACCTGAAAATACGTACTTTGTGGATATTGTGGGTCTTTCCATATTGAATCGTCCCAGGACTGCATTGTTCATGAAGCTGTTGTGTTTGTTCTTTGCACATTTGTTTCTGTATCTTCCCTCCTTGTCATATTTGGTCAGTGCCCTACTTCTAGCAATGCTAGAGTTGGTGCCCAGGTAATTTTGGCATTGAGCTGGGTGCTGGAGGTTGCCTTGGCTTATGGACTACAGCAGTACTTCTCGAACTTTAATGGACAAAGGAATGAGCTGGAAGGAGAGGAAGGGATCTTGTTCAAGTATGTACTGATTCTTCTTCTGTGGGTCTGGAATGCACCTTGAGGTTCGCGTATCTACCAAGCTCACAGGTGGTGCCCATGCTGCTGGTCTCTTGAGGACCAAGGGGATTTGATCACCAAGCTCAAGTGAACATTGAGGGTCTCCTGCAGAACCTTAAAGACTATGAAGCCTTGACCTAGAGATGCCAGGATAATTAGTCTGAGACGCAGGCTGAGTATTGGTAATTTTAAGCTTTCTTAGGGATTCTGAGTTGTCATAACACTGGATTGGATGACATTGGTCTCTATTTGAAGACAAAGCATACCGAGTAATACTCCATGGACTGTGTGGCTTTCTTTTTTAAAATTCAGTTTAGTAGCTGCAGAAAGACTCTGGCCACACCCATGGATGACTTCCAGATCTCTGCCTAGCATGACCGGATAGTTTCCCCAGTGTCCCCAGCACACACTGTCAGTGGCAGAAATAAAATTCTTGCCTTTATAGGAGGGGTCATTCTGAGTGCGTTTAAATGCCCCTCCTGACAACAAGACTATAGGAAGCCAGGTCCCCCTGTAGGAGCTTGTGCTGAGGCAGAGAGAGGAAGGGGGTGAAACAGAAACAGTCCATTGTTTTTTTCTTATAATTTCTAGTATGTTCACATGTAGAGTTTCTAAGCCAGTAACAAACTAAGAACCTCTTGTGTAGTTCATGCTAACCCTTTGGTCATCGAAAGTGGTGGGGCGCATGTATCCCAATATTTATAGCAGCACTTTCAACAATAGCCGAATTATGGAAAGAGCCCAAATGTCCATCACCTGATGAATGGATCAAGAAGATGTGGTATATATATATATACAATGGAATACTACTTGGCAGTGAGAAAGAATGAAATCTGGCCATTTGCAAGAACATGAAGGAACTGGAGGGTATCATGATGAGTGAGATAAGTCAGAGAAACACAGATATCATGTTTTTACTCATATATAAAACTAGAGAAACTTAATGGAGGACTGTGGGGGAAGGGAAGGGGAAGAATAATTTTAAACAGAGAGGGAGGCAAACCATAAGAGACTCTTGAATGTGGAGAACAAACTGAGGGTTGATGGGGGTTGGAGAGGGGAGAAATGGGTGATGGGCACTGAGGAGGGCACTTGTAGGGATGAGCACTGGGTATTGTATGTAAGTGATGCATCATGGGAATCTACCCCCAAACCAAGAGCATGCTGTATACACTGTATGTTAGCTAACTTGGTGATAAATCGTGTGTGTGTGTGTGTGTGTGTGTGTGTAGAGAGAGAATGTTTCAAACTACTAAAAATCAATGAGGCAGATACATTTTATAGCTTAATTGACTGCTAGATGTGGGTGCCCCAAATGGTGTTGGAGACACTGGGCAGGAGAGACAATGCCGGAGCTCTCCTTTACCCCTTAACCCTAAGCCCATCAATTGCCTTTCAAAGTGATTTACTGTGTGTGAGCTGGGGGCACTGCCTTTGATCCCATGTAACCAGATTGATTTTTTTCCTTGGCTGATCTAGATCGGACGGCTGATCATCGGACAGAATGGCATCTTGTCAACACCTGCTGTTTCCTGCATTATCAGGAAGATCAAGGCAGCTGGTGGAATCATTCTGACAGCCAGCCACTGCCCTGGAGGACCAGGGGGAGAGTTTGGAGTGAAGTTCAATGTTGCCAATGGAGGTATGTAATTTAGAAGATACCTTAATCTTCACGATTTCTGTCCTCTTACGTTATTGTAGTCTTACAAGGCTCTCTGATGATAGGTAAGCAAGGTGAAGAGGAAGTGGCTCAGAAAATTCCAGTGAGGTGTCTGTCTTGGTCAGGGTTCTTCAGAGGAGCAGAACCAGTAGACTCTAAAGAGATTTATTGTAAGGAATTGGCTGGGTTCCATCAAGACGGCAACATAGGAATATCTGGTAGTCACTTTCTCCCATGGACACATGGAATCTACAGATATATGAAATAATATCCTCTGATATAAAAAAACCCTAAATATTAGCATTGCAACCCCTTTATACAGAGCAAATGAGAGGGAAGCCACATCAACGTGGGCAGGAGAGGCTGGGACACAAACTCGCCACCGGTGAAATGATCTACCCTCTGGAGAGAAAGAAAACCTAGAACTTCTTCCTGAGAAAGGGAGGGTTCTTATTCCACATTGGGCACCCCACCTTCTAAGACTGGCATCTGAGAGATGAGCCCTCCCCACATCTGGCTTTGAAGACCAACTGGCTCATGCCCTTGACCCTCAGGGCTATGACCAACTGAGGGATGGCTCTTAAAGGACCTACAAACAGCCACACTTGCCCCAGGGCTCAGTGAGGGAGTTAGCTTAGGTGATCATAGAGGCTGAAAAGCCTGGAGACCCGGAGACCCAGGAGAGCGATGGCGGAGTTCTGGCCTGAGTCCAAAGGCCTAAAAAACAGCACAACGGATGGTGGGAGTTCCAGTCCGAGACCAGGTTCAAAGGCAGGAGAGAACAGTGACTCAGACTGAAGCCTGACAGAGAGAGTGACTTCTCCCTTACTCAGCCTCTTGTTCTCCAGGCCGTCAGTGGGCTGAATGAGCCACCTGCCGTGGGGAGCGCACTTCCCTTTACTCAGTCTCCTGGATGCTCATCTCCTCCAGAAACACTCTTACGGACACCCTGGAATAAGGTCTAACCAAATATCTGGGCACCCTGGGCCCAGGCAGGTTGACATATAAAACGAACCATCACAACACTTGAGGTGATATGACCACAAAGTGGCCTCATGGGATCTTGACCCCATTTGGTGTTTCGGTCCTCTTCACTCCTTAGCGCAGGCAAATGGTTGAATAATTGATGCTTATCTGATGTGGAAGGGCTCTGGATTTTGAAGTAGGAACTTATTCTGAGTCATTTAGACCATTCCTGTCATTCTACAGATGAACACATCAAATCCCCAAGAAGCTCTTGTTCAAGTTCACATGGCTGCTTAAGGCCAGACAAGTGAGTTTTTAGTGTAAATCATACACTTTCTCTTTTCTATAGCATTGACTTTATCTCACTGAAATACTTATCATTTCACCTTTTCTATATTTACAGAAATTTATAGTTTGGAGGTCTTTGTGGGGTGGTTCGTGAATATAGGGATGAATTAGAAAAAAAATTTAAATATTTATAAAGTTAAGGAGGATAATAAATGAGTAGCTTGTGTCCATTATTTCTTTTTCCATCTGCATTTTCCCCCTGGAAGGGTTTTAAGGTAAATTATAGGATGAAGACATTTTACACCTTGATATTTCTGAATACATCTCTTCAAAAGAAAGACAAAATAACACTAATTCCCTAACGTCCTCTAAAACTGAATCTATATGGAAATTTTTCCAGTTGTCCCCAAAATGTTATTGATAGCTGTTTCATCCCTGAGCAGGATTCCTCCCAGAACCATGCAATTCCTCTGCTTGTCAAGTCTCTAAATTTTAATCTAGAACACTGAGTTTGCTTTTATAGGTGGGTGGGAGCTGAATTTTAACCCACAGCAGTTACTTTTATGAATTATTTCTGGCCCAGGCCAGAAATTCTGAAGACAGTATTTATTATTTCCCCCTCCTTACAGTCATTTGGGTCATCATCCAAACAAAGGAACATCACTCACAACAAGTGTTTAAAAACAAACAAACAAGGGTGCCTGGGTGGCTCAGTCGGTTAAGCGCCTGACTTCGGATCAGGTCATGATCTCAAGGTCTGTGGGTTTGAGCCCCGTGTCAGGCTCTGTGCTGACAGCTCAGAGCCTGGAGCCTGCTTCAGATTCTGTGTCTCCTTCTTTGCTCCCTCCCATTCATGCTCTGTCTCTCTCTCTCTCTTGATCTCTCAAAAATAAAGAAACATTTAAAAAAATTAAGAGAAAAAAGAAATAAACAAGCCCACAAAACATCTTACGAAGGGTCTCCGGATGGGAGAAGCTCTCCTTCACTAAAATCACGCCTAGGACCACTTCTAGTCTTGCAGCAGGTTCTGAGAACATCAGGAGAAAACAGGCAGTATTCAGGTATTCTCCATGCTGTTAACACAGGAAATCAAATGTGCTCAGAGAGTGGCAGTTTGTAGAGAAATATGATATACAAGTTGCCAAACTAAACCATGGATTTCAAGTAAGTATTTGAAATTTATATTTGATTTCATATCTTACAAGAACACCTCCTTCATCTCTCTGACATCCTGTGAGGCCTAAAAGGAGAAGATACTATTTAAATACCCATTTTGCAGATTACATTACAGGAGGAAATGACACCTACTCAGCCATAGAGGGAGGGGAATTGAATTTATCGTTAAGCTTTTGACTATATTGAAAGTCCCTCTCTTACACTTAATTCTTCATACTTCTGTGTCTTGGCATCATTAATGAAGCTAACATTCCCGATGGCATAGAGAGATTCAGTTGGTTTCTTCCCAAAGTAGAATACATTTTACCATAAGTTCTTTCTCGAGAAAGACATTCATCTCTTTTCATTGCGTGTCATATAGATACACTTTGTGGAATTAGTAGGCACATTCGGAAATGGGTCACATCTGGAAATATGTAGCTTTTATTTTATTTCGTTTTGTTTTATTTTTTGCTTATTTACTTATTTTGAGAGAGGGAGGAGGGGCCATGAGAGAGAGAGAGAGAGAGAACTCAAGGAGGCTCCACCCTCAGTGCAGAGCCTGACAAGGACTTGGACTCATGACTATGAGATCATGACCTGAGCCAAATTCGAGAGTCACTATGCTTAACTAACTGAGCCACCCAGGCATCCCTGGAACTATGTTGCTTTTAAAATGGACTTAGAGGACAGGACCATTCTGAGCATGCTTTTAAGTATAGGGGAAGGTGTTAGAGGGGAAATGGAATCAATAATAAAAATACTGGATTATTTTGAATCTTACAATGTGCCAGGCATCACATGCAGACCTTTACGTGCCTTATCTCACTTAATTCTCCTAACAACCTAGTGAAGTGACTGAGGAATAAAATGATTTTAAAAAGTTGACCAATGTCACAGAATTCGTAAGCTATGACACTTAGTCAGAGTCTAGATTCAGGAAAGAAGGCAGAACATTTGAATAAGAAGGCAAGGAATGGTGAAAGAAGCAACTCTAAGGGGTGCAGAAAGGAAGTTTGGGGAAATAGATCCTAGATCTACTAAAAAAGAAAGAAAGAAGGAATATTACCTGCTAAGATCATAGGAAAGCGATAAAGAAGGGACTTAGAACATATTTTGAAAGGGATTCTGGGAAATCTGTTGAGAATTCATGGGATGTTGTGAAGGTTAGCCACCTCATTCTTAGGGGCAGCCAGTCGGTGTTACTTTGTGACTGCCTCCAGCACCGCATGGGAGTCTGGGAATGGCAGTGGTGGGGGAAGGTGACAGCAATGTCCCAGGGGAATGGCAGCATGGGCATGACACAGCCTTGTGAGGGCTTGACCTCATTACAGGTGTCTGAGCGGACATTGGACTATTAGGATTCAAAATCCAGTCTTGGTTAACTACCAGTGATGGGGCCTTGGTTAAGGGTCTCCCCCTTTCCAAATTTCAGCTTCCCCATATGGGAAATGAGGATAATAATGATTCTTTATCTGCTTTTTGTGAGTGCTCAATTCCATATAAAGCACGAGGCGTGGTGTATGTAAGTTTCAGTAAAGATTGGCTCATGTCATTACGCTAACAGAGGTATGGCTCCAATGGTGGATCAGAGTCTTGCCTGGGATGAGAGACCACTGAAACTAGAATGGACCAGTAGCCTGCGATGAAAGTGATGATGAGCATCAGTAAAGGAAGGAGCAGGTTCACCAGAGGAACAGAGTAGGGTGGCTGGCAGATGAGGAATTTGTGGGGTGAGGACAATCCAATTTGAAATTTTTGAAAGGATTTCAAGTGACAACAATACTTAAGATATGACTCTGCCAGCCACTGACTAAAATGAAGAGCAAAAGCCATTGGGGTAGAAGATGCCAAGGAACTGGGAAGTTGTCGCTGGCTGTAGAGGTTGTTGATGGACTGTGAGGCTCACAATGTGAGTGGCTGATTGGCATCATAGAAAAACCAACATTCCAGACGTTGTTTCACTTTTGGAAACCGGTGTGCTTTGTCACTAAAATTCGGACTTTAAAAAAAATGTGAGTGGCATAGCCAAAGAACAAAATATGGCGCCCGGGGAGCAGGGAGATATTCATGCATTGTCTAAACTGACAAGTGTAAAAACCATGAAAACTAGACAAGACTATTTACTGTTTTAAGTTTTGCAAGAGGATGAAAAATGGCGAGGAGTGAAGAAGGAGGGCCATGTTTTTATTTGTAGTCTTTGCATTTCCTATAGGACAAGGAACTATGGGCAAAATCTACTAGGCTCTCTTTCCCACACACTGGAATGGGGCTGTTGATATGCCTTTATCTTTAAAACAACTTCCTTGAGGTATATATAATTGATATACAAAAAATATATTGCACAGATTTAATGGGTATAATTTGAAGTATTTGAGCGCCATTCCTTTTTATACATTCCATGAATGTTTATTGGGAGGCAAAAACAGTGCTATCCTTTAAGGCAATACTATATAATAGAAATATATTGTGAATTAGAGATGATTTTAAACTTTCTAGAAGCCATGTAAAAAAAAAGAAATGAATAATGCAGTTTAAACCTAATATACTGAAAATATTCGTATTTCAGCCTATTATTATAAAAAATTAAGTGTGAGGTGCCTGGGTGGCTCAGTCGGTTAAGCGTCTGGCTTTGGCTCAGGTCATGATCTCAAGGTTCGTGGGTTCGAGCCCCATATCGGGCTCTGTGTTGACAGCTAGCTCAGAGTGTGGAGCCTGCTTTGGATTCTGTATCTCCCCCTCTCTCTGACCCTCTCCTGCTCGTGCTGTCTCTCTGTATCTCAAAAATAAATAAAAAACATAAAAACAATTAAAAACATTAAGTGCAATCTATTACGTTTTTTTCTGTGAACTCTTCAAAATTTGACTTGTATTTCACAATTATAACACATATCAATTTTGCTAGCCACACTCCAAGTGCTTGATAGCCGCATATCACTAGAGGCTATTGTACTGGACAGGGTAGCTCTAAAGATTGGGATAGAAAAGAAATTATTTCTTGATTATTATCAAATGAAAGTTACACTATAGTTGGGTAATTCATACAAAATCTATCTATTATCTATCTATCATTTATATTTTAGATCTCTCAATGTACTCATTTAATTCCCAGACTTGTTGCAAAAAATCTGAAGTGACTTGCATTAAGATATGAAACTTAAAAAAAAAAAGAAAAACAAAGAGTACAAATTGTTGATTTCCCATTCATTTAGAGTGTATTACAACCTGTCTTCTTAATCTTGTAAGGAAATGGATCACATATTTTTGTTTAAACCTCATTTCATTTATTTAAAAAAGTTTTTAAGTTTATTTATTTTGAGAGAGAGAGAGAGAGAGAGAGAGAGAGAGAGAGAGAGAGAATGAATGAAGGAAGGAATGAATGAGTGGGGAAGGGGCAAAGAGGGAGGCAGAGAATCCCAAGCAGGCTCTCCTGCCAGTACAGAGCCTGATGCGGGGGCTCCAACCCATGAAACCATGAGATCATGATTTGAACCCAAACCAAGAGTCAGATGCTTAACTGACTGAGCCACCCAGGCACCCTGTTTAAACCTCATTTTAAAAACTTGGAAGTCACTAGAGAGCCTGAGTTGGGGGAAATAGTTGACCCTAGTACGCTCCTGCCTCAACAAAGCAGCAGACCTTGGAGTAGAAGTCATACTCTCTTTCTCTAGGTGCACTTGGGAGGCTGCAGTTTAAATCTGGGATCCCTCACTTATGTCAAGTGCATATCCTGTTGGTGTCTCATATCCTGAATAAAGCTGATTACATAACCGGGTCTCCCCAGCAGGTGTAAAACTATTTTTAGGGAAGATGTATCATTGCTGAGAAGTGGATTCAGACAAACAAACATGTGGGTTATTAGCCTACATAGAACAGGTGAGGCTGACCCAATTTCCGCCATCATGGTTGAATACAATGTAAGAATATGGAGGCGAATTGAACTGGGAACTGGTTGTCCATTGTTTGGAAAACAAATGCATCTTTCTTTTGCTTGGTGGCGAAGGAGATAACATTTCTCTAATTGAAACTGCAGACACTTTTTTTAAAAAAAATGATTTTTGGTGGTGCTCTGTTTTCACATGTTAGGTCCTGCACCAGATGTGGTCTCAGACAAAATCTATCAGATCAGCAAAACAATTGAGGAGTACGCCATATGTCCTGATCTTCGAATCGACCTGTCCCGGCTTGGAAGACAAGAATTTGACCTGGAGAACAAGTTCAAGCCATTTAGAGGTAATAGATTATATTTTGAAAAAGTCAGAATAACTCCATGGATTGGGGGTGGCTCTAGCTTCTGCAGGGAAAGGCACACATTAAAGTGACTGGATTGTCCATTTTGGGATTGACCCTTGAGAAACACATGTATTACAACTGTGGTGCAAAGGGAAGTGAGAGTAGCCAAGATATTCAGAACTGGAAACTTTCAAAAATGACTTTCTAAACTCTAGGTCACTTTCAGTGTACAAAAAATGTCATGGCTGACTCCCTTACAGCGTTCCAAGAGTAGTCTGTGAATTGCCAAAACATGTCTTCCCTTTTCTAATCAATTAAGGTGAAGATGCTGGACTATCTTAAACAGTTGGGAAGAGACTCAACAAGGTGGTGGGGTTATTAAAATTGCCCATGGAAGATAGGCATTTCTTTTCCAAGCTGGAACCATGATTCAATGCATGAGTAATCACCTATTCTGTAGCAAGTCCTGTGTTAGGAGGTTTTACAAAGGAACTCACTAGGTACTGAATAGAGTTAGGCAAAGAACAATGAAATGGCCCCAAATATCCTATACTGTAGAGTGACTAAAACTTTTGGAGTACTCAGATTATAACCTTTAATTTTGTGGATTAATATTGAACCATATAATATCATTAATATCATATATATGCATATTATTATTCACCTCTCTTTTAGCCTATTCTTTTGCCCAGAAGGTTTACAATTGGCAATAAAGCCAACTGTTTGTTTACCCCTGTAGTGCCCCATAAGCTTTAGTACAGTTTGTGTTAAGATGTTATCCTTATGTGGCAGTAATTTATCTTAGCTAAAAAGATAAATTTCTTTGAGGTACAGAGAAGGGCTTGAAATGGACTGTTGAGGGGTCACACTGTTAAGCTAACATGACTGCCTTTTTCTTGAAGGATTTTGAGTCAGTTACTTGCTTAGCTAATCAGAAATTAATTGAAAGCCCTGTGATACTGGAAACAACAGTGTCTCCTTTTGTTAATGGCGCTGGGCGTGTGCAGACACGCACACACATGCACGTGCTTGATTACTATCAATGAGAGCTATCTTATGTGAAACAAAATGATTTAAATACGCTTGTTTACATATATTTGGAAAAACTGGACGGTGAGATGACTGGGAAAACCCAGGCATTACCATCAGGAAGAAGTTGTTATTAACTGATTTTTGGTACCTTCACAATTTGTATGGTTGTTCAAGAGACCCCTGCGTCTTTGGTGAGCTCAGAGTCGGGCAATTGCTGCAGCCACAATGCTAGTTTGAAGAGTTTTCTAAAGCACTATGGATACCAGGAAGTGGGGAGAAGAATTTCTTGGCTCCCGAGAAGAATTTGGAGATAATTGTTTATGATCATTTATGTGCTGTGTTCTTGCTGTGTTAAATGTTGAGCAGGGCTTGGGTTAATTGGAAACACATCATTCCTTGGCATTTCACCTTCAAGGGTCAAGAGCATGAATCATTTGATGTGAACTTTCAGTTTTCACTGAATTCTACTTGCTTCCTGTTTTTTACATTTCTGTTTACTGTGTGTTATTGACTATGAATGCCAAGTATATTTAGGCAAGTGGTTCAAGAATTAAAGAACCAGAATGAAATTGCCAAAAATATTCTCCTATATTATAGAGTAAGACTTCTAATGGATATAGGACATAACATTTTATTTTATAAATTATTATTTTTTATTGTGGTAAAATATACATAATATAAAGTTTACTATTTAAATCCTTTTTAGGTATATATTTCATATCAATTAATTCTTAAATTATTGTACAAATTAATATATCCTTCATGTCAGAAGATTAATCATTACTTTATTAATTACTTAGTTTGTTGTAGTAATTAATATCCCCCTCATGTGAAAGGATTAGTTTTTAATGAACGTGAAATTATTTGTTATATATATGGTTAATATTATATATGAATGGGCACACATACTACATTGATTTAAGTACAAGGAAAAATATTTTTAGATTTGTATTTGACCAAGTGATGAGATAGTTTCATATAGAATATTAAAATTCCATCCATTAGGGGCACCTGGGTGACTTAGTCAATTGAACATCTGAATTTAGCTCAGGTCATGATCTCACAGTTTGTGAGTTCAAGCCCCGCATTAGGCTTGCTGCTCTCAGCACAGAGCCCACTTCAGATCTTCTGTTCCCCCCTCTCTGTCCCTGTCCCACTCTCTCTCTCTCTCTCTCTCTCAAAAATAAATAAAACATTAAAAATATTTTAAATTTCCATCTGTTAAATATTATACCTGGATTTACTGAAAATTATTAAAGATGGATTGGCAATATCTTTCCAGAATTAATATTTCAGAATTCCAAAGTAGTATGTATTTGAAACATTTGAAAGACAACATCCATACATTTCAAACTTTAAGTAGGAATTTAAAAGCAGGGCTTATGGACAAATTTTAGTGCCTAAAAAGTCAGATATTTACTATTCTAAGAAAAATACTTTCTTAGTATTAATTATATGCTGATGGCCAAGTCTGAAAAATGTAATGTATTTTGGATTTTGTGTATCTGTCAAATAACTGGAAAAGACTTGTTTTGGATTCCTGGTCATTGGGTGGTATCAGACATTGAAGACCATTCATGTTAAATGAGGATTTCTAAATATCTGGCATTCACCCTGAAATTGGTACTGGATCAGTTACACAAGAGACTTCAAACTAACTCAGGAATAAATCCTTCATCACCAGTTCCAACCTTGGATTTGGTGGTCACGGTGGCATTTGGAAAACAGGGATCACTGAAGTCACTCCTCGATTTGTTTCAAGCCTGCTGAGTCATTCTTTGGCTAAATCCCATGGGAGAGGCAACAGGGGGTGCCAAGATGCCTCTTAGAATTGAGGTGTGTGTATTTTTGGGAAGGAGGTGGTAGGAAGACGGTGGGATAAGGGGCATAGTTTTATCCTAACTACTTTATTTTGTGGTTGATTTTTCATTTCCAAATAAAACTGTATAACTTGTATTATTTACACCAAATGATGATCTGAAAAGTTTGTAGTATCTTGATTGTGACTTAATTTGTGACTTAGCCTACAAATGGACACTTGGCTTTCCACATGGGGTTCAGGGTTACGATGGAATTGTGATCAGAACTTCATGCTGTTAGGGTCGTGATTCTTTTTTACACTTACAAGTCTACTTCATGGGTCATTGACATTTCCATTTGCTTTCCTATCCTTAGTGGAGATCGTGGACCCAGTAGATATCTATCTCAACCTCCTTCGGACCATCTTTGACTTTAATGCCATCAAAAGTTTGCTGACGGGACCCGGCCAACTGAAGATCCGAGTTGATGCAATGCATGGAGGTAATTTTGTAGTCTTTGCCCAATTGGTGGACAAGAAATGTCAAAGAGACCTCTACCCATGTTGGGTTTCTGAGATTATAAGGAAGATTGGATTCATAGATATTCACACGATGTGTGTATGTTCAGATATTTGGAATGCTCTGGAAAACTTCAGGGTTCTAGCTTCTCTCTTATTTTTTATTATTTAGTTTTTTCAAAAAATATTTTTAAGTGAAGTGTAATTGACACACAATGTTACAGTAGTTTCATGTGTACAACATGGTGATCTGAAAGCTCTGTATGTTATGCTCTGCTCAGCACAAACAAAGCTACCGTCTGTCACCATGCAATGCCGTTACGACACCGTTGACTACGTTCCCTATGCCATACCTTTCATCCGCATGACTTACTCATTCCATAATTGGAACCCTGGCTCTCCTGCTCCCCTTCACCCATTTTGCCCATTCCCCCATCTCCCCTCCCTCTTGCGGTTTCTCTCTTTTGATGCAGATGAAGATAGTGGTGAACAAAGGAGTTAGAGGTTATGGCTGGTCAAGTGTGGAATGGATCCTTAATGGTGGTCATTAAAAAATATATTTTGGGGGTGCCTGGGTGGCTCAGTCGGTTGAGCGTCCGTCTTTGGCTCAGGTCATGATCTCATGGTTCGTGGGTTCGAGCCCTGCGTCAGGCTCTGTGCTGACAGCTCAGGGCCTGTAGCCTGCTTCAGATTCTGTGTCTCCCTCTCTCTCTCTGAACCTCCCCTCTCATGCTCTCTGTCTCTAAAAAATAAATAAAAAAACATTTAAAAAATATATTTCAATCAATGTACATGCAGTTTAAACAGTCAAGTAGTTCAAAGTTTATTAAGAAAAAACTATCCCCAACTTCCCCCATTCCCTATAGACGCAGCTTTTTAAAAAATATTTTTAAGCTTTTCTGTTCATTTGTTTAGATATTTATCTTCCTATTAAGCACTATGAATATATTGCTCCTTGTTGAGTTTCAGTGTGGGCATTCCTGACTTTATACGATGGAAGATGAGGTGGTAACTCTTTTTGACCCTTTCCAATCACTAAATCCAAGCACACTTCCCTCAACTAATTATATCATCATTTTGGTAAGATTGGCATCCAGCGTCTTCTCTATCATAATCACGTTGAACCATGCAGAGTACCATAATTGTATTTTCTCACAGCACAACCTTTCAATTTCCTCTGTCTTGTTTTCTCTTTGCTTAGTTTTCATGAGGCGACTTTACCACTCTTCACCCCCGTGCTCTCCCAGGGTCTAAATCTTCTTACTTCCGGTTCCTGCAGATCTCTCCTCTGCTCTGCTCTGCATTGGTTGCTCTCCGGGTTGTTGTCCTGATCATCATTCTAGAGATGCTCTTTACCCCTTTCTCATGTTGACGCTCCTATTTTGTGATTTACTTCTTTGTTTTGGAAGAACACATTCTCCAGGAACTCGGAGAGAAAACTGATGGGAGCTGAATGTGTTGAGTCATTGCATATCTGAAAATGCCTTTTTTCTCTTCTTGCTCTCAAGGGATATTTGTCTGGATATAGAAACTTAAGATGGAAATTAGTTTCCTTCAGATGTTTAAGCCATTGCTCCATTGTCTTATAGCCAGTTGTATTGAATTTGAGGAATCGGATGCTATCCTAATTTTTAATCTGTGGTATGAAATCTTTTGTTTTTCTTCTCTGGAGATTTTTAAGGCTTTTGGCTTATCATCGGTATCCCTACCTTTTGCACTGATGAGCCTTGGTATGGGATTATTTTCCTCTGTTGTGCTGCACACTTGTGTCCTTTAATTCTGGGATTTTCTTAAATTCTTTTTTTTTAGTAACTAAGTTTGTTTTTTAATGTTTATTTATTATTTTTGAAAGACAGAGAGACAGAATGTGAGCAGGGGAAGGGCAGTGAGAGAAGGAGACACAGAATACGAAGCAGGCTCCAGGCTTTGAGCTGTCAGCACACAGCCCAACACGAGGCTTGAACTCACGAACCGCAAGATCATGACCTAAGCCGAAGTCGGCCGCCCAACCAACTGAGCCACCCAGGCACCCCTTAAATTATTTCTTGAATGATTTCCTTTATTATTTTCCCTTTCCTTTCCTTCCAGAATGGTTATTGTTTAGGTACTAGACCTAAGAGACAGATTTTTTTTAATGTTTTTATTTATTTTTTGAGAGAGAGATAGAGACAGAGAATGAGCAGGGGAGGGGCAGAGAGAGAGGGAGACACAGAATCTGAAGCAGGCTCTAGGCTCTTAGCTGTCAGCACAGAGCCTGAAGTGGGGCTCGAACTCACGAACCATGAGATCATGACCTGAGCTGAAGTCGGACACTCAACCAACTGAGCCCCCCAGGTGCCCTGGGACTGATTCTTTAGTTATCCTATTCTGTCTCTGCACCTCTCCCCACCCCCATTTTCTTTTTCTTTGTTTTGGGCTACTTTCTGGGAGATTTCCTCAATTTTTTTTTCCTAAGCCCTCCCATTAAGGTTTTCAGTTCCATGATCGTATTTCTAATTTCCAAAAACTTATTTTTTCTTTTCCAAAAAATCTCTTTAAAAGAACAGTGGCCTATTCATGTTTCATGAATGCCATAGTTTTTAAATGCCAGGTGTACTGAGATCATTTGTATGTGGTAAAACTGACATCGTTTAGGCATGCAGTTTGATGAAGTCTGACAAAAATATATAGTCATGTAACAACTATGACCATCAAGATATAGAGGATTTCCTTCACTCCAGCAAATTCCCTTGCGGCCCTTGTAATCACACTCTGTATCCTAACCCATGGCTCCTGGCCATCACTCATCTGTTTTACACCCATAATTTAGCCTTTTTCAGAAAGCCACGTAAATTGAGGCACAAAATATGTACCCCTTTACTTTAGGCTACTTTCCCTCACATAAAGTGTCATTGGTTTTGGCTACTGCAAAGTTGCCATCAACATTTGTGAGCCCGTCTTTATGCATTACTTGATTTCATTTGTCTTAGATCTGAGACAAGTGCGTATTTCACTTTACAAGAAACGGCCAAGCTGTTGTCCAAAGCGGCTCTGCCGTTGGCACCACCAGCAGCGTGTGGGGGCTTTGGTTTTTCCATGTCCTCACTTGGTATTGTCAATCCTTTGCATTTTCACCGTTCTATCATATCTTGTTGATCTCTGTTAAAATATTGCTGGTATTTTTTTTTTTTAACTTTCTTCTTCTGTAGAGTTTCTGTTTCCTCCAGGTCGCTCTTTACTCTTTTTGTTTTGGCTTCATGTTAATTGCATATTTCAAAAGTTTGGTGATCCTTGGCTGTCTGCCGTGTTTAAGAATGAGGCACTAAATTGGGTCATCTGAGCCCATGTGCGGAGCTCACCCTCCATGGGATTTACTCTAAGGTCATTTGTGTGGTCTGTTTTGTGCTTGCTTATTGGGGCAATCATATTGCCCGGAAAAGGATCTTTCGGGTTCCTTCCCTAACATTATCTACCCTAGAGGGAACACAGCTTCTTTCTCTAAATAGTTTGAACGATGTATCTAGTTTTGAGCCTCATTGCCTCGCTTGTACTGGATATCCATCTCTGAATCCGTCACTGTGGATGGAGGTCATTGATTGGGCTGACTTAGGTCACGTTCTTAGCTTTGAGGGAAGTGGAATTGAGCCATATCAAGATTTTAAGAACTAAGAGGGGGAAAGGATTGGTTCTCCAACGGAAACCTAAAATGCAAAATCAAAAGATGTTCACTCTTTGAGGTTTGTGTCATATTAGTGGAAAGTAAAGGGAAAGCATGCTTCATATATATTTCAGCCAACGGGATTGCATGTTGGTCCCCAAATGTCCTGGATATTCTACCTCAGGCTCTATTCCCTTGTTTGTAATGCCACTTCCATTTGGGTGACATCCCCACTCCCCATCTCTATCAAATTTATATTCTTTCTTCAAGTCTTCCTGGAAATGCTACCTCCTTCTTAAAGCCTTATCTGTGGTTGGTTCTTCTCCTAAGCCGTTAGATCTAATTATTTCATGAACATACACTGAATAGCACCATTCCTAACCCTGCAGTTGCTCACCTGTAGATTTCACTCATTTCACCAATGGTTTAAGAGCCCAGTAGCATGGGGACTGTGTGCTTTGCATCCCGTGAATATGATGCCTTCCATTCCCAACATGGGGATTCCACTGCAGGCGCTCCGGAAATGTGAGTCAAACCAGAAAACGCCATTCCTTAGCCCTTATCTTGTAAAATATGCTTCATTTTATACGCTTCACTGGTTTACAGTGTCTCATTATATACTTGGCAAAGGTAAAGTGATTGCCGAGACCGGGAACATTGCTGGGGTCTTTTAGTGCTTTTGCATATATTTAGCTAAAGTTTTCAATACGTAAAAATCTACACACAATGGATCATGACTAAGCGGTTGATTTCTTTCTGGCAACATGTTAGAAAAGTTCTGGAGAAAAATGCTATGTAACTGGGTTATTGGATACATCGATATGCCCAGCATAGTAATTGGCACATATCAGGTGTTCAGTGAATGGTAGCTGAAGTATTACTCTGTGCTGTGTCTTGAAACTTTTTTTTATGTCTTTTTAATTTTTATTTTATTTTGAGAGAGAAAAAGACAGAGTGAATAGGGGAGGGGCAGAGAGAGAAGGACACACAGAATCTGAAGCAGGGTCCAGGCTCTGAGCTGTCAGCACAGAGCCCAATGTGGGGCTGGAACCCATGGACTGTGAGATCATGACCTGAGCTGAAGTCGGACACTCAACCAACTGAGCCGCCCAGGCACCCTTGTGCTGTGTCTTGAAAAAGCTTGGAGAATTTATTTATTTTTTTCTGTGCTATTACATTGCCTTTCTTGCTCTAACCAGGATAGAATACCCTTGGGGGTTTCTGCAAAGATATCATATTCCTGCATATATCTCTTTTTAGTTATGGGACCCTACGTGAGAAAAGTCCTGTGTGAAGAGCTGGGCGCCCCAGCCAATTCTGCCATAAACTGCGTTCCGCTGGAAGATTTCGGCGGGCAGCATCCTGACCCAAACCTGACGTATGCAACAACCCTTCTAGAAGCTATGAAGGGAGGAGAATATGGATTTGGAGCTGCATTTGATGCTGATGGGGTAAGCAGGAAAGTTTTCTGCCTATTGGTCCTTTTCCCATATAATAAGCCAACCATGGGAAGCCAGACAATTCATGGGGCTGGTTGACCCATGGGGCACTTGAACCCTAGCCGGGCTCTGCATCTGCTCTTTTTAATGACTCTTCTGTATCACAATTAAATAGCTTTTCATTTTCTTAGTTCTAGGTTAGCTTTATGTTATAAAAGTTTATTTCCTTAAAAAACTATTCACGCAGTAAATCTTTATTTATGGTTGGTTTTGTTGAAAACACCACATTAAGGAACCAGCTCTTTCAGCAGTAATTCTTTTTTTTTTTAAGGTTTTTATTTTTTGAGACAAAGAGAAACAGAGCATGAGTGGGGGAGGGGCAGAGAGAGAGGGAGACACAGAATCGGAAGCAGGCTCCAGGCTGTGAGCTGTCAGCACAAAGCCCAATGCGGGGCTTGAACCCACAAACTGGGAGATCATGACCTGAGCCGAAGTTAGACGCTTAACGGAGTGAGCCACCCAAGTGCCCCTTTCAGCAATAATTCCTGTTCTCCATTAGGTTTGGGGGGAGAGTATGAAATAAAGTACATGGGGGCTGCTGAAGCTCAAGGTAGTCATCCCCACCTCACCAGGTTGAACACATTCCTAGCTGTGTCAAGATCATGGGCCCTACAGTACTCAGGAGTTTAAAAGGTTTCCCATGTTCCCTTTGGCCTCGTTCAAGTGGTTTTCGGTTGTTTATATATAGGCTGCCTGTAACGTAGCTTGTGATGGTGACGGGAACGGGCCGCCAGCACCAGAGGCCTCTGTCTGATCATTTGCACCCCTTCTTTCTGACAGGACCGGTACATGATCCTAGGCCAAAACGGCTTCTTCGTAAGCCCTTCCGACTCCCTGGCCATCATGGCCGCCAACCTCTCGTGCATTCCGTATTTCCGGCAGATGGGGGTCCGAGGGTTTGGGAGGAGTATGCCCACCAGTACGGCCCTGGACAGGTAAGGATGGCGCCGTGGAAAACGTCATGGTGGGCTTCTGATGTCAGTGTCCCCTTTGTGTGTAACTGTCCCTCACTCTCCCCTCTCCAGCGGGAATTGTTGGAAGTGTGAGAACTTAGAGACGCGTATAGTGTACTTGGTAGGGGCCTGAAGCCTCAGGGGACCTGAATTGGATTTCTAGTTTCTGCCGCTGGTAGCTGCAGGAACTTGAGAGAGGTGTTTGATCCCCACGCCTCATTCCTTCTTGTCCGCCTTTTTTATTTTGGCAATTCTAGTGAGTGCAAAATATTATTTCCTTTTTTTAAAAAAATGAAGTATACTTAACATAGTGTTATGTTAGTTTCAGGTATGCACTATGATTCAACAGTTCTATCTATTACTCAGTGCCCATCATGATAAGTAAACTCACCATCCCCTCACCCCTTCACCCATCCCCCCACCCACCTGCCCTCTGGCAACTCCAGTTTGTTCTCTGTTTTTAAGAGTCGGGGTTTTTTTTTGTTTGTCTCTTTTTTTTGTTTTGTTTCTTAAATTCCACATATGAATGAAATCACATGGTATTTGTTTTTCTTTGACCTATTTCACTTAATATTATATCATATTATATTTAAGGGCTGAGTAATATTCCATTTATATATACATATATCCTTTTTTCCTTATCCAGTCATCTGTGGATGGACACTTGGGTTGTTCTGTATCTTGGCTACTGTAAATAATGCTGCACTAAATAAAGGGGTGCAGATACCTTTTCAAATTGGTGTTTTCATTTTCTTTGAGTAAACACCCAGTAGTGGAATTACTGGATCATGTGGTAATTGTATTTTTGATTTTTTGAGAGCCCTTCGTACCATGTTCCGCAGTGTCTGTATCAGGGTACATTCCCACCAGCAGTGCGCGAGGGTTCCTTTTTCCCCACGTCCTCCACAACACGGGTTGTTTCCTTTTTACCCTAGCCATTCTGACACATGTGAAGTGACATCTCACTGTGATTTTGATTTGCATTTCCTTGATGATCCATGACGTCGAGTGTCTTTTCGTTGTGTCTGCGGCCATCTGTCTGTCTTCTTTGGAAAAATGTCTATTCAGGTCTTCTGCCCACTTTGAATTAGATGATTTGTGGGGTTCTTTGGTGTCGAGTTGTGTCAGGTTTTTTATATATTTTGAAAATGAACCCCTTACTGTATAGATCACTTGCAAATATCTTCTCCCCCTAAGTACATTGCCTTTTTGTTCTGTCGGTAGTTGCCTTCGCTTTCCTTTTGGTGTAGTCCCTATAGTTTATTTTTGCTGTTGTTTCTCTTGCCCAAGGAGGTGTATCTCAGACACAGTTTCTTCGCTGCATGGTTCAGTATCCTCTAGAGAAATCAGTCCTATGTCGCTTACCTCCTAGGAGTCTCTGTGCGCTTGGACTCCAAGAGCAGTCCTGTGTGTAGACCCTGGTTGAGTCAGCGGCTTGTTGAGAAGCAGATCTTTTAGCAGAGGGAACCGAAAGCAAGATCCGATGGGGTGGGGTGGACAGGCGTCTCTTGAATCTCACCCCGAGTCTCCATTCTCCTGGATTCTTTGCTATCTATTCCTGCTAGTTGTTTGTGGTTTCATTTTGATGAGGGTGAAGGGAAAGCCCTTTGCACAGGCGTCAAGTCAAAAAGATACTGCAGTCCCTAAAACAGAAGCCCCAAATACACATTTACGTCCTGGGAGACTCCTGCCGAGGAGTCCGTCTGTGCTATGAAATTTTCTCTCTTTCCTTTTGCTTTAGATTGGCATCATTGTCATAACTGGTGATGTCAAGCTCATTTTTGTATGTTCATTGTCTGTGTAATTTTTTGGTTAATGTGTCTGTTCATAATATATTTGTCCAATTAGAAAACTAGGTTGCTTATCCTTTGTTATTGATTTATGAAAGTTCCTTATATATTCTGGATAATGTTTCTTTTTGTCAGATGTGCGTATTGCAAATATTTTCTCCCTGCCTGTTGCTTGGCTTTTCATACTTCTAATGGTGGCTTTTGATGAGCAGAAGTTTTGATTGATTTTTAAAAAATTTATTTATTTATATTCAAGTTAGTTACCATACAGTATAGTACTGGTTTCAGGAGTAGAACCCAGTGAGTTGTCACTTCCATACACGCCTAGTGCTCATCCCAACAAGTGTCCTTCTTAATGCCTCTTACCCATTTAGCCCAGAAGTTATAAATACAAAAATTTTGGGAGGGGCACCTGTGTGGCTCACTTGGTTAAGCCTCCAACTCCATCTCAGGTCATGATCTCATGGTCTGTGAGTTTGAGTCCCAAGTTGGGCTCTGTGCTGACGGCTCAGGGCCCTGACCCTGCTTTGGGTTCTGTGTCTCCCTCTCTCTGCCTCTATCCTGCTCATGCTCTGTCTTTCTGTCTTTTATAAAAATAAAAATAATTTTTTAAAGTGTTTATTTTTATTTTTGAGAAAGGGAGAGAGACAGAGTGCGAGCAGAGGAGGGGCAGAGAGAGAGGGAGATACAGAACCCGAAGTAGGCTCCAGGCCCTGAGCTGTCAGCACAGAGCCTATGAACTCAAACTGTGAGATCATGACCTGAGCTGAAGTTGAATGCTCAACCAACTGAGGCACCCAGGTGCCCTTAAAATTTTGATGAAGTTTAATTCGTTAATACTTTCTTGTATAGTTAGTATATACTTTTTATCCTCTATAAGAAATATTTGCTTATCTGAAGGTCAGAAAGATGTCTTCCCTATGTCTTCTTCTAGAACCATTGTAGTTTTAATTTTCACATTTTAGTCTACGATGACTTTGAATTAATTTCGTGTGTGGTGAAAGGCAGAGTTCAAGATTTACTTCTCCCCTACATCCAGTGTTTCAGCGTTGTTCATTGAAAAGGAAATTTTTTTCCCCTTGGTGCCTTGTTAAAAAAAAAAAGTTGACCAGATCTGTTTGGGTCTGTTTCAGGATTCTGTATTTTGTCTCACTGATCTTTTTGCCTTTCCTTATGCCAATGTTACACTTTTAAAGTAAGTATTGAAATCAGATGAATCCCCCCAATGTGTTTTCTTCTCGGCCAAATTAGAAAAATTATAGCCTTGGTCTTTTGCATTTCATTGCCCATTTTAAAATCAACTTGTCAGTTTTTATGAAAACTTCTTAGGGTTTGATTGGGAATGGGTAAAATCTATAGAATAGTTTAAGAAAAGTTGCATTTGAATAATATTGAAATTTCCAGTTTGCACATGTGGTTTATCCCTCCCTTTGCTTAGTATTTTTAAATGTCTTTTACACCCATTGTAGTTTAACTTCTCTTATGTATGTTTTATAGTTTACTGTAGAGATCTCATATGATTTTTGTTGAATTCGTTTCTGAGTATTTTCTAGGTTTTGATGCTATTATAAGTGAAACAGGTTTAGAAGTCTAATTTTCCAGTTGTTTGCTGCTGGTAATTAGAAATACAACTGATTTTTGTCACATGAGCTTGTATTCTTCTACTGGGAAGAATCTTTTGGATGCCCCCCCCCCGTTTTACTTCTCTTCCTCCGGGGATATTGACATCAAGCCCATGATGATAATCTGTACTCAGTGTCTAGCAGTATCAAAGAAGAGGGTGTATTCTTCCACATCCCCCCCTCCTTACCTTTGCTTATATCCTTCCTTTAAAAAGGAGGGAAACAAAAGGATTCAGTAAAACTGTTGAGAACAAGGCAAAAATGGAACCATCTTTAGGCATTGAGGGCTGAGGGTCATACAGGATCCTGATTGCGATGTAGGTTACTTAATATGGGAGCGTATTTAATCATAACACCTTTCACTTATACACAATCTTATAACTTAGAAAGAACTTTCATACATTTGATTTCACTTAATCTTGACCCAAGTTTCGTGGGTAATTGGGGAGGCGTTCCTCTCACCATCTTAAAAGATGTTGAATCAAATATCAATCAGAGTGATTAAGTGACTTGTACAAGGTTATACCGCTAATCAGAAAGGGACCCTGGGTTTGAAACCAGGTCTTCTGGTTTGCAATTGCATCCGCCCAGTAACTACTGGTTCATGAAGGTCCCTGAGAAAGTAGTTCAGAATATTGCCCAACTCTCCTGGGAGGTGGCCAGCGACTTCCCAGATCCTGCCAGGAGACGCAGGTTTTATTCTGACAACATGACAACAAAAACCATTTGTCCTCTCCTCTCCCGGACATTTCCCGGTGGCTCTTGATTTTCACTTTCTCCCCTCCCTCCCCACGAAACTCCGTTTCAGTCAGAAACCAGAGGCCTCGCTTAGAAATTTCACAAAGGGCCCGTTCTGATATGTAAGCGACCGTTTAAAAGGATTATTCATGCTTGCTGGTTGGAATCCAGAATTCTGTGGGGCTCTGACGTGGTGATTTGTTTTGGGTATTTGATCTGTTGTGTCGCTCCCAGGTGGGGTCTCATGAGGGACACTTTAGGAGCTTCTTTCTTCTTAGGTAAAATACATACAGTTCCAAAGTTTTATCTTGGCCAAGGTTTGTCATATAGTTTTGTTTTTTTTTTTTAATGAATAAAATCATTGGAATGTGCCCATAAGTGCCAGGAGCCGGAAGAATGACAACTGAGCACTTGAGACATATTAAATGGTGCACTTGCCTAACCTCATGGGATTCCAGAATAAGGGGGAGGGCCCGGGCCCTTGAGACTGATGAATTATTCAGGCCAGATTGCGTTGTTCACAGATAATTGTTGTTCCCCAAGGGAAGACTTGCAGAGTCTCTTATTTCTACTCTTACAGTGTCCCTAAAACAAGGATCCTATTTACCCCGGAATAATACAGATTCAGCCTTGAACATGGCATTCTTTTTGGGCGCTGTCATTCTGAATGTGTCTGATTTGTAGTTGCGGAGGAGTCTCTGTTGCTGAAATCATTTTGGTTCAAATGATTTGAGAAGGGAAGTGCATTCGAAGTGTATTCGCGGCCCGAGGCCTGTCGCCACCACATGCAGAAGTATTAAATAATCCTCAATGTCATCATCCCTCAATAATATTTATGAAGAGCCCATCTGTGGTTGGGATGGTGCCAAACCCCGTGCGAAACAGGGCAAACACACGCAGACTTGAGCCCTTCTCGTTAGAGGTATTTACAGCCTCACACAAATCCAGAGTCCTTGAGCACATGATGCGGGGTCCAGAGCTGGAAAGTGTGTTTTAACTACAAGGGAGGCCAGGTAAGGTCCCCCACCCATAAATATGGTGGCGCAGGGAAGTAATTCTGCACTGTCTTCTATTGGCTATTAGTTCTACTCTTGCCCTTCACCATTTACTCACTTAAAAATTATTTATTTTTTTGAGAGAGCAAGCAGGTGGGGGAGGGGCAGAGATAGAGAGGGAGAGAGAGAGAATCTTAAGCAGGCTCCAAACTCAGTGCGGTGCCTAACGTGGGACTTGATCTCACATCTGTGAACCACAATCAAGAGTCGGATGCCTAATCGACTGAGCCACCCAGGCACCCCAAGAATTATTTATAAGGGCCTTTTGTGTCCTAGACATGATCCTGTGCTTTGGGGGAACTTATAGTCTGATGGAGAAGACAAGCAACAAGAGGTAAGGAAAAAATATAAATGCAAATGGTAACACATGCTCGTGGGAAATGAACTTGGTACAGTAATGATTGATGGGTAAGGAGAATGCTATTTTGATAGGATAGCTAGGCAAGAACTCTCCGACGAGGTTATGGGTAGGACCAAAGATTGGAAACATGCAGCTTGGCCTGGCTGTGATGCTAGGATTAGAAATAGTCCACGATACTTGTGAAAATGCTGATTTTTCAGAATGTCGTCTGATATTTGTTGCCAATCCCCAATCTGAAACATGTACTGTAGCTTTCTCGTGAACATATTCAGAGGCTTGTTGCAGTCTAGACAGTGTTGATCCTGTACGTATGCAATTATCTACTTATCTACGATGGCCTTGGTCTTTACTGCATCCTTTAAATCTGTGTTGTTTTGTCTCTAACATCAGTCATGATGGACCACAGTAATGGGAGAGACAGTGATCTGAACTAATGTCTAATTATTCAGTCTTCCATACATTGTTTCTGATACAGAATGATGCAAATTATTTTGCTTCAGCAGATAACTATGTTCAAGTGTATCTTGTATTAAAAGGAAAAAGGGGGGGAGGAAATCCCTTTATCACAGGAATTATTCTGAAACTCTCCATAACTGATTTTGTCAGGGTCAAGGCAGAAAAGAGATGGCATCCTTGAAAGGGGGAATTTAATAATGGTCACTTAATCACGTAATTTAGAAGTATGGACAAAGTTAAGGAAAGCAAAAACAACAACAACAACAACAACAACACACAAAATCAAGCAGAAATGAGAGGCACCCCAGGACTCAGGATAGAAGGAAGTTGTTAGTCTCTAGGGAGGGGAGAGTCAAAGGGAGGGGCTAGGGTAACCACAGCCTAATGAGGTCTGGCGTTATGGAAGGCGGGCGATCGGACAGGAACTGAACTTGCCAGAGAGGTGCAAATATCCCACCTTCTCTCCTTTTCCACCCTCCAATCTCCTGCTAATGGCTCCTCTTGAACAGCCTCATTGGAAGAAGGAGTGCAGTCTGTGGCATTTAGCCTCCAGAGTAGTGCAGAGTTGGCCATGGAATGAAATGGGTTTTCCATTGGACAAATTATGAAAAGACTGTTTAAGGCTGAACATGATGAACTCAACCCTACGCCTGGCATCTAAAAAAGAGGGGAGAGGATGAGCTGGGGAGTTAAGCAAGTAGCGATTACTAAAGAGATTGGCCAGTTTGCTGGTTATGCTGGTTATTCTTTGTCTCCCCCTTTCCACCCAATATTCCAATTTCTCACTGATATTTTAAGTTTTCATATCTCCTATTACTAGGGAGTTTGAGTATTTCTTCATATGCTTAAGAGATTTGAGGATTTTCTTTTTATTAATTGCCTGTTCCTGTCCTTTGCTCATTTTTATAATTTGAGTTCCTCTTTTTTTATGGATTTACGGGAGGTTGTTACATATTTTAGATAGTAGATGCTTGTCAATTTCAAACACTTCTAATTTTCACTTTTTTTCTTCACATACAATTTTACTGCTGAGTCCCATTCCAGATCGCTGTCAGTAGGTAGCTGTGTTATAGACAACTCAAATTAATGTGTGTAAATAGCAGCTTTTCCGATTTTCCCTAAAAATTGTTGTTTGTTTACTATCTTTGTGAATCACCTATCTTCCAAATTATAAACCTCGAAATAATCCTAGTCTTCTTCTTCTTCCCCAAATACGATGAGTCACTGAGTTCTGTTAGAAAAGCCACTTAAATGTTTCTGGAACCATTCTCTCTACTCTGTCCCTGCTTTTACCTTCCTAGTTCAGGTTCTCATAATCTTCTGCTTGAACTATTGCAAAAGCCAGTGAACTGGTCTCTCTCCCTCCAGACCTCCTCTTCTTCATTCACATCTTACACTGCCCCAAACAGAGAGCTCTGCATCTCCTTCCCTTGCTTAGACTCGGTTGGTAGCCCCAGATGACTGCCCAAGGAGATCGCGTCTCCGGATTCTAAAGCTCGCCTCGTTTCCTGATTATGAACATCTCACTCCTGCTGACATTTTTTGCCCCGCCCCCTTGATGTGTTATGCCACTTCCAAGTCCCCGAATTCGATGACCTCTCACGGTGCCGGGCCTTTGCACATGCTGCTGTCTTTCCCTGAAATGTGTTCCCTTTGCTTCACTCCGTCCTACTTGGTCCTTCCTTCCTTATTTTTTAATGCATGAGTCAGATAGCACCTTAGTAAGTCCTCCTTTGGCACTGTGTTCTCTCCACCCCAAAGCAGGGCCTGGAACTTGTTCTTCATAGATCACTTTATCACAGTTGTCACAGGCATTGAAAACACATACTTGTCTGTTCCCTGATATCCAATGAGCCCCCTGAAGGGCAAAAATGTTATCTGGTGCCCGGCACGGAATAGTTCTCAATAAACATTTCTTAAATGAATGAGCTCCTTTCCCTTTTGGATGTCTTTTATTTGGGAGAAAAAATAACCCAAACTCCACAGATCTAATCATATAATTCCCAAAGTTAAGCACTGGGAACGACCAACACACTTCTCTTGGCTTTTGCACAAGATAGATTTGTTGATGCTATCACCGGGTGGCCCAGGGAAGTGTATCCGAATGATAAAAAGAAAAGAAATGATGTGTAATTACACAGTCTTCTTTGGGTGTAATAAAACTGCCTGATTTATGGTTTGCATTTATTTACACTTAGGTAAATTTGTGGTGAGTCAGATTTTTAGCCATGATTTAAGGGTATTGATTACAACTTCATCAAGGTGAGATAAAAGGAAGCCACCACATAGGAGTTATTTCTTACGCATTGATTAAAAACTCATCACAGGCTGAACTTCAGCTCAGGATTATTTATTTCTTGGCCTAGTGAGTAGGATGAAAAGTGGATTTCTTCCTGGGACATTTGGAGGATGCCTAATATTACCTTCCTCTATGCTTTTTGTGTTCACTTACCGGAAAGGAGGCTGACAATGATTGAAGCCTGTTTCTCGGTGTTTCTACAAGTTGATGTGTGGTAAGCACATGATAACATGTCTACATTGTAGACGACATTTACGAATTGATTGGCTAACGGGAGAGGAATACATTGTTCACGGTCTAAGACCGGAATTGGTGAGAGCTTTGAGATGTTGGATAAACCATCTTTTGTTCGGGTGTTAAGAGCCATCTTTGCTTTTTGCTATTTGAGTTGGTGACAAAAACCATTTTGAGCCTGAATTCCAAAATACATAGTCATCATCACCCTCCCGTGTGAGCTGAAAGACAAGTCATTTTTAGAAGTCGGCTCTCTCTTGCTATACTTGCAAGGACTCCCTGTGATTCTTTGGCTCCATCTCTAGAAAGGCATGGTCATGGCCAAGGGCATCCTGCATTATATCTTCAGCCCTTCCACTTGCTTGGTTCTCTTTGGCCTCTGGCAGGTCACTTTGACCACGGGTGGACTCAGCTAGTATTGAACGAAGCCCCCATTGACACCTGGCTGGGTGACTGGGGATTAAAGACCATTTCAAGCAAGGATTTCGCTGCCATCTGGTCTGGAGCATACCGCTAAGGGCCATGCAGTTGCTTTGCAAGGGGATTATTGAATTCATGGCCGGCCTTTATTTATAGTCTCAGTTTTGGTTTTTGGAAGATCTGTGTGGTTAAATAACCTTCTATTTTTTTCCTTGTGACTTAAAATATGTGTACAACTTTAAAATCAGTCCCATTCATTTCTACAAAGAGGCATGAAGTAACTATCTTAATTACAGTAGTAATTATACATACATCATTATACAACTATATACATGTCAAGGCTCTTGGAACTGTAAACTAACATTAATGAATTTTATTTTGTGTGAATTATACTGTGATAAAATTGATTAAAAAATACTCAGACCCTATTTACTGAAAAACAAAACAAAGCACTTCTCTTGGGCCTTCCTTTGCAGCTGGGGTCTGAGATCAAATCTGCTTCTCAGCATCGAGGCTGGGGTTTACCAGCCTGGCCAGGTTCAGGTGACTCAATGTCCTTAGGAATCTCTGCCCACTGCTTTTCTGTCTGTGGCGAGCCAGAATATCAGCATCCTCCCTGCACTTCTTGTCTTCTTTGGAAAAGACTTAATTTATGTTCAGAGTTGGAGGCTCTAAGATTTCAAGGTCATTGGTCAAATTTATTGGCATAAAATATATGAGATGGGATAGACTAGCATCATTCCAAGTCATTTGCTTTGCCGAGCTGCCACAGAAGCCTGGCATTTGGCGATGAATTTAAATGAAGGGGAATAATGATACATCATCCTAGGCCTGAAGATTCTTGTGCAGTAAAAGTGCATGTACTTTTCGTATGTGCTTTATGTTTTGAAATGGATTTTGTAACTAACAACAACAACAAAAACCCAAAAAGTTTTAAAACAGATTTTATTTTTAAAAAATTTTTTAATATTTATTTAATTTTGAGAGAGACTGACAGAGCAAGAGTGGGAGAGGGGGAGAGAGAGAGGGAGACACAGAATCTGTAGCAGGCTCTAGGCTCTCAGCACAGAGTCGGATGCGGGGCTTGAACCCATGAACTGTGAGATCATGACCTGAGCCGAAGTCTGCTGCTTAACCAACTGAGCCACCCAGGTGCCCCAAAATACAGATTTTAAACCCCAGCCTCATAGGGTAGAATTCAGCCGGACTGGTCGGAATACTACTTAAATGATGGCTAGATATCATCAATTTAACTTACTCACTAGGCCGAAGGAACAATAGTATCCAAAAAAGAGGCACAGGGTGAATTTAGAAGCTGCCCAAACATTTTGGCAGCTCAGCAATGGAACAGGATAAATGCACTTTCATTTACAGTGAAATCTATTACAGTACTTTGGTCAGTTTTCACCAGACTCTCAGAAGTATTTTTCGGTGCTGTTATTGACATTTTACTTATAGGAAAAATAAACACATTGAGAGGTTAAGCTCCTTGACTGATGTAACCCGGCAAGAAAAAAGCAGTGAAGGGGCACCTGGGTGGCTCAGTCGGTTGAGCATCTGGCTTCAGCTCAAGTCATGATCTCACGGTTCGTGAGTTCGAGCCCTGCATCAGTCTCTGTGCTGACAGCTAGCTCAGAACCTGGAGCCTGCTTCAGATTCTGTGTCTCCCTCTCTCTCTGATCCTCCCCTGCTTTCACTGTCTCTCTCTGTCTCTCAAAAATAAATTTTAAAAAAAATTAAAAATTAAAAAAAAAGCAGTGAAGACTGGTACCAGATCGTCTCTTTTCAAATCTCATAATTTCATTTCTGGTCCTTATTGTTGCAAGCAGGACGTGTTGTGATTGTATCTCAAGTATAAGTCATTTGTGCGGGTTAGGGTGTGTGTGTGGCTGGGTGTGGGGTACCTTGTTGCCCCAAAAATAGTAGGTGACATTGGCACGCATAATCAACTTCAACCCCCAACTGTCTTGGATTTTGACCTTTAACATCGCTACTATTTAGTAAAGTTCTTGAAGAAGCAATCCCTGGCTCTAACTTAAGACTTCCAGGAAAATGTTGACTGGAGTTCAAGGTAAGGTTTGAATTTTATACTCTTGCCTCAGGATTGGCTGGCAGGAGTAAGATTGGCAGTGGCAACACGAAAAAACATTGATCAGGTTTCAGCAGCTTTTCTCTGTTACATTCTCTATTAAGTGGGTTAAGTAGATACAATTCCTTCTCTCTACGACAGTTTTTATCTCGGACAGACACCACCAATGACCAGAAACATAAACTATACCCTCAGGTATAATGGGCTCTTTGAGTCAATAATACGTCAGGAGTTGGGTATAAGATGTCCGTGCTTAGAAACAAACAAGAAAAGAAATCTTGTTAGCCCCTGTCTGTGTGCCCCTACACTTGAGGGTGGAATCCAGGTCTGGGTGTCCATTCAGCTGGCCTCTGATCAGGTTTCTGCCCGAGGTTTAAATGTGTCATTTGGAATTCTGAGTTCTTTCAGAATCCTCGATTGCATCAGTGGTTTATATTCTAGCATGCAGGAAAACTCTTTGATGGGTTGCTTCTTGTGTTTAAGAATGCAAGATCCGTATCCAGGACTCACAGAGAGATCGGATCAGTCAGGATCTTTGTGCTGCAAATGAGAGAAAACTGTACGAAATGGGACCCACGTAATAGAGGGACTGTGCTGGCCCAGACAGCTAGACTGGAGGTGGCCGCAGGTGAACCTCGCGCCGGCAGCTCACCTGATCCCACCACCTGACCTGAATGTTGCTGTCCGCTCTGCCCGAGAAGGATCACTCCCATCCCCAGGCGTCTCGCCTCTGGCTCTGGATCCAGGCTTGCTCTTTGGGGAAGCATGTATCTGTGGGATCGCAGACCTCATGCTCTGATGCAACCTTGTCTATGAGGATGAAGCTTTTTTTTTAATTTCCTGTCTCTGAGACATAGCTTTTCTAGAAAGAAACATCCAAAAAACCTCCTCTTGAATCTTGACCTTGGGATCTGTACCATCTCTGACCCTTTGACTCCCCAAGGCACTGATGGGGAGGATCGGGTGCAAGACTTCAGACCCTTCCCCTTTATTAGGTGGAGCTGGGAGGACTGTCATTCTTTCCCCAACCAGATGATTGAGAATGGGTGGAGATGTTCTCCACAGCGAAATCTATCTTTTCTCCTTCCGGAAGGGAGGTGTAGCTGCAGCGACGTGGGATCCGATAGATGCAGAGGTGGAAGGTGGTGAGGACGTTGGAGTGTGGTTCTGGGAGGGGAACTCCGGGCCTGGCTGAGAACTCAAGGTGCCCTTCTTGTTACCCCTCACACCCTGTCAGTCCTCTGCTACTTACCAGTAGCTGCCAGTGGCATTGGAATTTGAATGGCGGTGCTTGCCTGTGATCCGTGCATAATATGTTTATGATTCATCTGTCGTTCTTTCTCATCCTCTCCCCTCCCTCCTGTCTTCCCTCCCTTCCTTTCCTTTCAGTTTCCTCCCTCCTTCCTTCCTTCCCCTCTTCTTTCTCTCCCCCTCCCTCTCTCCTCTCCTCCTTTCCTTCTTTTCTGACTTCCTCTCTCAGTCCTTGTTTTTTCTTCCTCCGTCTCCTCCCTCTCTCTTTACCTACCATTTTCTCTGCCATTTTTCTCAAACATTTTTTTCATACCTGCTGCTTGCCAGGCACACGGACTGACAGAATTCATCTTCTTTTTTACCTCCCTTCTTTCTCTGTCAAACTTCATTGTCAACAAAATTTGGAAATGTTCTTTGTGTAAAGTATCGTCCTGAATTTAAAGAAATTCATGACTTCAATCTGATGTTAATGATAGATTTGGAGAGTCTTCAAATCATTGACAACAATATGCCTACAGATTGTCTTCCCCAGATTCCACTACCTATATTTAGAAGTAGGACGGAGAGAAAGAACATAAGTTAAGAAGTGCAAATGTGTGTGCCTGCCGGTGTATTCCCATGAGCTTGCGCACTAAATGGGACATGATACTTTCTGACTTTCATCGGCCTCTACATTCAGGCTTAACCCAGTTTGAATCCTCTACTCTGGCTGTGACCTTCAACTGGTTCCCTAATCAGGGTCTCCTTGCTCAAAGAGGATGTAATAGCACCTCCATCACTGAGGATTAAATGAGGTAATATATGGACAGTGCTTAGACTAGTGTCACTCTACAGTAAGAGCTCCATGAATGTTAGCTATTATTAACACAGTGATACAGTTTTAGAGGTAACAAACTCAAGAATGAATAGTGGATTTCAGGGCTCCTGTGAAACTCAGTCAGTTAGGCATCCAACTTCAACTCAGATCATGATCTCATAGCTCATGAGTTCAACCCCCGTGTTAGGCTCTGTGCAGACAGCTTGGAGCCTGGAGCCTGCTGAAACAGAAAGACACTGTTTTCTTATTGATTTTCTGCATAAATGATATATCCATTGAGTAAATAGTGTGTTAAATTCTCCTACTATTACTATATTACTCTCAGTTTCTGGCTATATGTCTGCTGATATTTGCTTTATGTATTTAGGTACTCTGATGTTGAGTGCATAGGTATTTACGATTGTTATATCCTCTTGTTGGATGAAGCCTTTATCATTTTGCAGTGTTCTTCTTGGTCTCTTCTGATAATCTTTGTTTTAAAGTGTGTTTCGTTCTGATAGGAGTTTTGTAACCTTGGCTTTTTTTCTGCTTCAGTTTGCATGGAACATCTTTTTTTCACCCTTTCACTTTCAACATAAATGTCTTTACCTCTGGATTCTTTAGAATACATATTGGACCCTAGAAGCCTTATTATTATTATTTTTTTGGGGGGGGGAATTGTCTTTCTGGGAAAACAGTTTCTTTCCTTCTCTCTCTCTCTCTCTCTCTCTCTCTCTCCCCCCTCCCCTTTCTTTCTTTCATTCTTTCTATTTATTTATTTATTCAGGAACATCTGGGTGGCTCAGTTGGTTGAGCGCTGACTTTGACTCAGGTCATGATCTTGTGGTTTGTGAGTCTGAGCACTGTATTGGGCTCTGTGCTAACAGCTCAGAGCGTGGAGCCTGCTTCAGATCCTGTCTCTCTCTCTCTTTCTGCCCCTCCCCTGCTCATGCCCTGTCTCTCTATTTCTCAAAAATAAAATATTTATTTATTTTTAACATTTATTTTGAGAGGAAGCGAGAGTGAATGAAACAGCAGTGGGAGGAGGGGAAGGGAGGGGTGCATAGGATCTGAAGTGAGCTCCACGCTGGCAGCGGAGAGCCTGATGTAAGGTCAAAATCCTGAACTGTGAGATCATGACCCGAACTAAAGTCAGATGCTTAACCAACTGAGTCACCCGGGCACCCCTCTTTATTTATTTTTAAGGAGGCTTCATGCCCAGTGTGGAGCCCAATCTATGGCTTGAACTAAGACCTTGAAATCAAAGCCTGAGCTAAAATCAAGAGTCTGAAGCTCAACCCACTGAGCCACCACGGTGCCCCTCTTTCTCTTCTTTTAAAACACACCCGTGTCTGTCTGTGACCTGGCCAAAACCACTAGCCCCCCAGACAGAGCTCAAATGTTTTTTTTCCTTATGACTAATTCTGATGATAGGATTTTGACTTTGCATTGTATACATGTCCCATTAAAACACGGAATATGATTTGTGTATATATTGTAAGTGCTTATCCAATTTATAATCTGTTCTGTAATTCAGCCAAAAACTAAAACAGTAAAATAAAAGAGACACTATGACCAAATGAATTGCCCTGTGATATGCCCATGCATGGGGATATGTGGGTAGAGGGGAGATTCACAGAAATGGCTTTTTCTTGTATTGATTTAACACCAGTGATTTCCTTTAAAATTATTTTAATATTTATTTATTTTTAAATGTTTGTTTATTTTTGAGAGACAGAGCATGAGAGGGGGAGGAGCATAGAGAGAGGGAGACACAGAATCTGAAGCAGACTCCAGGCTCCAAGCTGTCAGCACAGAGCCTGACACAGGGCTTGAACCCACGAACTGTGAGATCATGACCTGAGCTGAAGTCGGAAGCTTAACCAACTGAGCCATCCAGGCACCCCTATTTGTTTTTGAGAGAGAGAGAGAGAGAGAGAGAGAGACATAGACAGGGTGTGAGTGGGGGAGGGGCAGAGAGAGAGGGAGACACAGAATCCGAAGCAGGCTCCCGGCTCTGAGCTGTTGTGCCCCACAGAGCCTGACGTGGGGCTCAAACTCACAAACTGTGAGATCATGACCTGAGCTGAAGTCGACACCCAACCAACTGAGCCACTCAGGCACTCCCCCCACCTTGCCCACTGATTTTCTTTTTAAACAGCATTCATTCCCAATTTATATTTGTGATGGTCATTTCCTGCTTTTATAGTGACTTTTTAAAAAGTCATAAGCTCTTCTATCGTCCCTTTATTTACAGAGCCACTAACTACTTCCCCTGGTACACTCAGGAAAGACTTGGGAGGTGGAAGGGCACAGGTTCTTCCCCAAATGGGGTTTGCTTACATGAATCTTACCAGAGTGGGTAGGGTCCAGGAGAGATTTGAGAATGGGGGCTGATTTGGACAAGGCCATTGGATTTGTAGAGGATACTTCCGTCTGAGGGCTGCCTTCAGAGACCAGAGGCTGGGTTGTGGTTCTGGGTGAGCATAACATTCAGTCAGGGTGGGGCTGATTAGAGAGAGTGCGAGCCCATGGAGGCATGGTAGAAAAAAACCAAAACCAACTGGGAGATCATGACCTGAGCTGAAATCAGACACTTAGCCGACTGAGCCACCAGGTGCCTGAGAGAAAAAAAACAAAACTAGAAAAGGAGATGTAAATATGTGAACACCAGGTACATCTGACTTGACCACTGATTCTCGTCATTCCTCAAAGCCTGGCTCTCCCCATCTAGAAGGACATGGTCAGCACTGGGATAGCGGCTCTTCACCTACAGCTTCCAGCTCATTCCTCTGCCTCCCTTGGGGATAGCGCTTGCTCTCACATTGTAGGATGGAAGGAGCTCTCCCCACCATGTTTGCATGTTAGCCAGTGACTGGAAGAGCATAGGTACACTGTCTGTCCTTCAAAGAGGCTCCCAGAAGCAGACAGTTGATAGGACAGTTGATGCTATTGCTTATCTCCTACTGGCCAGAACTTAAATTATGTGCCCGCACCTAGCTGCAAGGGAAGCTGGGAAATGGAGACTTCATTCTGAATGGCCAAGGAATGCACTCAAAATCAAGAGTTTTCTCATTAAGAAAGAGGAGAATGGTGGTAGAGGGACAGCTAGCAGACTCAGCCATAGATTTAGATGATGTTTTCAACATTGTGTGGAATATTTTAGTCTTTGCAGATATAAAATATTGTTTTCTCTAATATTCAACATGCTGAAATCTTCTGTCATTGTTTCTCTGGACTAAAGAATGCAGAATGATGACATAAACTATGGTGATGATGATCTTAATGATGACAAGGAAGAAAAAGAGGATGAGCCACCAGGGAAAAGATGGAAGATCTAGTAACACAGAACCTTGTGTAAAAAGTATTCTTTCCCTCACTTTATAAATAAGCAAATTGTTACACTTAGTCCTAGAAACCTGCTGACATAACACCAGTCTTTACCTATGGAGTAATGATCTGACCACAAAGACTGGGAAGGAAACAAGATGACTTTGAGTTGCAAGTAACAGCAAACTGAACTCCAAATGGCATAAATAGTGAGGGAAAAGTGTATCTCACCCTTCTCGACATCTAGAAAGGGCTAATTCCAAGACAGTCTGATTCATTGCCTGCACATTATCGGCAAGGAGCCGGGTTCCGTCGTCCTCAAAGTGTGGTCATTATCCTGAGAAGCTTTCCCCGTGGGAAGACTCCAGCCATCCTGGCTGTTTACCTCACATATGACATAGTCTGATGGAAGAAGAGGGACTGCCCTTTATTTGTGTGTCTTTTTAAAGTCAAAAAATCTTTTCCATGAAGCTGTCCAGTGCAGTGTTTATTCTGCTCTACAGCGACTTCATCTTCACTGAGAACAAGTGATAAAATCATGGTCCTATTAACGAGGAAATCAGTGTGAATGACTTTGGGACTTTGGCAACTGTCAGTGCCTGCTAATTCATTTAAATTATTTGTCCACCATCAAAGAACATTCTAGAATTATGGGTGTTTCCCTGAAAATGCTCCTAACATCAAAGATGTCAATTGTTTATTATAGTTTTTATCACTTACTCACCAGTAAGCACTTATGGAACACCTTTTCTGGGTCAGGTAGTCTTCTAAGTGAATAGAATTCATGCTTACTCTTAAAAATTTTTATGATTTAGTGAGAAAGACTAATATCCTGAGTAACACTTTATACTACAGTGTGAGGGATGATGTAATATGGGCCATGAGAATACTAAGAGGAAAGCATTTACATTGGTCTGGATTGGGATCCGTACTTGTGACTGTAATAGAATTTTTATTGTCTTAAGTTGAAAGCGTTACTCATCGGAAGCCCTTGAATGAGCTTGCTAAGAACAGGGACACATTTTATTCTCTACCTCTGTTTTTCAAACGGAGTATAATCCTTTGACCACAGTGGTTCAGTGTAGTAGGCAGGGATGAGTCCAGTGAGGAAAAGAGAAAACATCCAGGAGTAAACGATCCATCGAGAGCAAGAAAGGTGCTCCAGTGTGGTGGAAAAGAGCACGAGGGTTCACAAAGCCAAGTTCAAGGGTGAGATCTGCCATTATTTAGCTGTACCAACATAGGAAAGTTTTCTGACCTCTCTGTGCCTGTTGTCTCATCAGTTAAACGAAACTTAGATGAC